>JAXCGZ010012876.1:5000-12484 GCA_037179515.1 Halocaridina rubra
ACCCCCAAATAGGGACTATTAGTGCTATTATAAAACGTAATGAATCGTGTGTTATCCAGTGATCACAGCAAATCTTCGATAACTTTATATACACAATTAGTATCTCAAAATTTTCCTAGTGTCGGCTGCTACGTATTGTCTTTTTTTGTATTTATTCTATACCATTAGAGAAGTTATATATGTTTTTAGTAGTTGGGTTGAAAATTAATGTAGTTTCTAGGTATTCCTTTGATAGTTGTCGTTTGAGTGTTAAAATGACTTGTCTTTTTTGTTGATTTTGGTATTATCATTATAGTTACTGTCGTCGTCGTCGAAGTCGTTGTTTTCATGTGTGTGTGTATGAGAGAGAGAGAGAGAGAGAGAGAGAGAGAGAGAGAGAGAGAGAGAGAGAGAGAGAGAGAGAGAGAGAGAGAGAGAGACTATATCCAGCACTGCAGATACGAAATCTTTATCAGAATATTTCGAATAAACAGATTTGACACAAGAGAAAGGGAACTATTAAAACTAGGAGTGTCTTGGATGAAGCTAGTGGAAACTCGTATTTAGCATATGCAATGTGGTGTAAATTTTCCCTTGGAATTGATGGGAACAACGAAAGTTCTGTGACCGATATTTGAAGTAAAAGCTTGTACGAACCACTTTAATAGAGTATATTTCTTCCTTATTTCACACGAGAACTTTTTCTGGAAGCTATGTACTTATCTCTGCAGAACTGTTTCCTTATTCGAAGTAGTTTAAGTTTACAATTTCCCTCTATTTTTACATAGTTTTATCTTTTTATTTGTTTATCTAAATGTAATTTTTTCTTATAGTTGACCTTGTTTTTTCTGTCCCTCCCTCAAAATCCCTCATGCCTTTTTTTTTTATAATTAATTCGTTGTCTGTTTTTCTGTCCTTTAGTCAGTCCGTCTCTTCTTCCATTTTGTTGATCAATTGCTGTCTCATTGTTAAGTCCGCCTCTTCATCCAATTCCACCTCGTTTATTATTTTTTTTACATCAATTTAATAATTTTTTCTTCCTGTCTGTTCATATATTATCTTCTCTTTTTTCGTCTATCTATATATTTATTTATTTCTGTTTTTCCGTCTGTCTGTACATCTAATTGGTTCCGTTCTTTTGCACCTCTCTTTATATCTCTTATTGAGTCTGTTCATTCATAAATTCCTTTTGTTTCATCATTCATACATGTACTTTGTCCTCATTTCTTCAGATCGCCAATACTTATGTTTGTTCCTTTTCTTTTGTTTAATCGGTCTGTGCATCTATTATTTTTTTTTTTATCTCATCCGTCCGTTTGTATATCTATTAATCTTATCTACATCCTCCGCTCTCCATTTCGGGTGCAGTGGAGCGTGTCTTAAATTAGGCCAGACCATATTCGGTACTGGATTGGCTGTACGAATATGGATGGCTTAATATGGGAGAGTGAGTACAATACATTGTTTATTTAAGTGAAATGGTCTAGGGAATGTGGTCAGGTTTAAGTAAGTGAAATGGGTTATGTGGTCAGTTTTATGTAAGTGAAATGTGGTCACTTGTGGATTGCAGTAAGGAGTGTGTAGCTCTCAATGGATAAATAGAGCAGTTTGCAACTTAAGTTGCCAAGCCTGCAAAAAGTGGGGAAAAAAGGAATACATAGATATATTTGCATTAGGATAACATTATTATGCATGGAGCTTTCACATCTTGCATGTATATCCTATTTGTCTACATATGACTACACATATGTGTAAGTGCATGTGCTCGCATGCATTATTACTCGTCTCTGTACTGCATTTCACTATGCATTCAGCAATGCAAAACTTGAACTATGTACTTGCGCATCGTTTTACTAGTAAATAAAGGTAATAAATAGGTACTCGAAGGTCATATGAGGGAGTTGAAGATCATGTCGAGACTGTGTGTAAATAATGTTTTTAATTGGTTTTGAAGGCCAAAGGATTTAATTTTATATAAGAAAAGGGATATTATGGCACTTGTTTATTGCTCATAACTTGCCTTTTTATTTTTTTAACGAATATAATCATTATTTATGTATTCAATGGACTAGCAATCTACATTTTTGTCATCATCCTTTTTCTGGTCACTGTTTTTCATCGTAACTTGCCCTCTATATATATATATATATATATATATATATATATATATATATATATATATATATATATATATATATATATATATATATATATAAAATTTTGTTTTTCTGTAAAATTTCTTCCTTTTATACATACATACATATACCGAGGCTGTTTCCCCTTAAAAGTGGGGGTAGCCGACATCAAAAGAGAAACAGTTTGGGGAGCAGTTATACTCCCCTCTACTGTCCCTCTTCTATGATGCCTCACAAGAGGTTGGTACAAGGGGGGGGGGATTCCTAGGCCCCCCGCCCCGTCCACTTTTAGTCGCCTTTTACGACACGCAGGGAATACGGTGAGGCTATTCTTTGATATTATGCCCGCCACACAGGACACTTGATCAATGCAGCATTCTTGGCACATGCTTTCGCGGCCAAGCTCCACATCCAAACCTGGAATGATTTGAGTAAAACTGACCTATCAATGAAGACATTCTTGGTAAAATATATATTTTTTTTTAGAAATCTTCATTTATCTGCCATTAAGAGCAAGTAGGCCTACATGTAAATTTGAAGTATATTAAAAAAAATAATAAAATATATATATATATATATATATATATATATATATATATATATATATATATATATATATATATATATATATATATATATATATATATATATTGGTGACACGTAAGTGTTCATTACAAACTATATCAGTGAAAGAAAAAGTACAACGACGACTGTAATAGTATGCCGGAGATGATAATGTAACACCTACAATCCACGCCAGTGTTTTTACTGTGATTACCTCTACAGAGCCCTTTGATAACTGTAGAAAAGACTAAAAAAAAAAATGAGAAAAAAATGCAAAACCAATCTATGCAGGAGCAGCAATCAGCTTGAAAAGAGAGAGAGAGAGAGAGAGAGAGAGAGAGAGAGAGAGAGAGGTCAGTAACCTTTTGCTTTTGGATTACAGAGCATATATATCATTTAATAGAGCATTTTGAGCACGTACCATGCAGAGACTCCCGAGTTCCAGAAATCCGAAGGGAAAACATTATTTGATTTCCCTTTTGGAATTGAGCTAATTCTGGATCCAGTGTATTCCATTCGTATTCTGGCTTTTTATTTTTATACCTTTTTTTGAACATCGCTCATACCGCTTTTATTATTTAAAACAGGCATTTTTCCTTCTGGTATGAATGTTTTGAGCTAAATTTAGGATACAAGGTAAACATATTTTGAGACTTCTCCCACGACTCCGTTCTCATTTAAAAGTCAGGAAGGAATTCATGATTTGGATGGCATTTCACCCCCTCAGTTTTTAATTAAAATGCATTTTTTTTTTTCCACATAATTGTTTTGGATTTGTTCGTTGGCTATCAGTACTTTCATTGGGTTATTTAATACGTACTGTTTTAATATTGAATATATTGTTGTCATGTATTGATTCTAAATGATTCACTGAAACATTATTAGATATCCTTTTTTCAATATTTTTTCATTAGTATTTTTATAGTTTGTTTAAATGTATTCAGGTTTTAATTTCATGGGCGCTATATTACTTATATTTTATTTTGTTTATTTATTTACTTGTTATATTGTATATATTATGTCTTTTTGCAGTGTTTAGGTAGAGATCTTTTTTCGTTAGTATTTTTAGAGTTTAAATGTATTCCTTTTTTAATTTCATCGACGCTAAATTACTTATTATTTTATTTTGTTTACTTATTTACTTGTTATATTGTATATATTATGTCTTTTTGCACTTATTTTTTTCTTAATTTCTTTTAGCCATGATTTTGTTAGGTGAGTTTTATTTAAGTAATTCCAGAAAGTATGCTCTCATGAAATAAGTTTTCTCCTCTATTTCTACATAATTCTCGTATTATTTAAACTTTTGTTTCCTATATGGCATTATAATTTCCGTATTGAACACTTATTTATTGACATTTGCGACTGTTTTTATTGTAAGACTTAGCCTCAATGCAGGTATTGTCCTCATCTTTTCTTGCATCCTCCTCCTCCTCCTCTTTCAGCCCCACTCCATTTATCTTGATCTAAAGTCGCTGTTTTTCCTCTTCTCTTTCTCTGGATAAAAAAACAAGGAGAAAGGCTTGATGCTGTAGAGGTCAGGAGGTCAGTGCACTTTATCTCTTCCCTGCCACAACCATTACTACTAATACTACTACTATTTCAAATAATAATAATAATAATAATAATATAGTAAATATAATAATATGATAGTAAATATAATAATAATAATGATAGTGATAATAATAATAGTGATTATAATAATGATAATACTTGTAACCTCATTATCAGCAGCTTTTCTCATGTTAACATGGGGTCGCTGTATTCTATACCTTCCTGGAGACTAGTGACTGGTGTTTAGTTTTACGGCCGAATGCTCTTTGTGACCCTAAGTTACTCTACATTGATCCAGACTTGGAACCAGCACTGTGTTCATCGTTCTTGCTAACCCGATGGCTGGATGAAAAGGTTATTTCATCCACACCCCAAAAGGATGAGTTTGCCTGATTGTCTTTACGCGCTTACACTGTGAGTGACCCAGAGTGTGTGTGTGTGTGGGGGGGGGGTGGAATTGTGGTAATCCTCTATCCCCAAGAAGCAAAGATGGATGATACTGGGTGAATTGGAAAATCCTGGTGAATGGGTGCCTGCTGCTACTCAGCCCCGCTCCCTCTTTCAAGGGAGTGACGGTCTTTATTTGTATTTTTTTTTTCCTGTGACACCAGGATGGGCCAGAAATAAAAATTATAAAATAAAACAGCCCTCATCGGGCCTGGGCACGAAGAATACATAAAGAGAAACAGAGATGGAGTGTGTAATGACTTGTCAGATGTGAAGGGATAAAAGATGTCTGATGAATATCCAAGACTATTCAGTGTAGCTGTAGGCATAGAAAAAGAACCGTAACTGAAGGACGACTTAACATCGAACTGTCCTGGACAGACCTATATAAGTTCAAAAAACCTTCAGCTGTAGTGCATATACCATACGCACTTTGGACAAGAAAATTCATCAAACATAATAAAACTGATGTTGATTTTTCAGTATTCTTGAAGACTCGTATTGGAACTCATATTTCAGATGCAGACAGTTAACGGAGCCTTGATTCATGGGTACGTCCTGTCTGCTGTATTTATGGCTTTATGGAAATTGTAATGGAATAGATGTCCCCCCTTCCTCAGAACTCGAGGGCCAAATTTATGTCTCTTTCATTGTCCGTGGAAGCCACGAAGTATGCAATATTGTCACTGCATCTGAAATATATTTATGCTTCACTCTCGTGTGAGTGTCTTTGCGAGGGTTCTTTGACCCTATTTTTGAATAGGAGTTTGAGCTATGTAGAGCATTTTTTTTTTAAAGAGATTTGTCCTCAATTCTTTGGTTGTGGATACTGGACTCTTTCTAAGTTGAATATTTTCACTTGTTTAGTATTTCACGACATGGATATTCTTATGGTTTCTTTTGTTGGGTGATTTACCAAACCCATATATTGATATCTCTTATTCACTTAAATCAGCAGCTGGATAGTTCATATATATATATATATATATATATATATATATATATATATTATATATATATATATATATATATATGTGTGTGTGTGTGTGTGTGTGTGTGTGTGTGTGTGTGTGTGTGATTACCTAATTGTGTTTACGGAAAAGAGCCCAAAGCTCGTATCTTCCCGTCTCCTCATCGGTTCCATTTTAGACTTAGTGATACTTATCGTACCTGTCCTTAAAACTATGGATTGAGATAGCATTAACTACCTCCTCGCTTAGCCAATTCCAATTATCAACTACTCTTACACTGAAAAAGTATTTCCTTACATCCTGCAAACAAGTTTTCTTACGAAGCTTCAAACTATGACCTCTAGTTCCAGAGCCAGCCATATCGAAATATCGATCCCTATCCACTCTATCATAACCATGAAGGAATTTAAAGACTGTCACCATATCCCCCCTTACTCTTCTAGCTTCGAGTGATGGCAAGTCTAATTCCCTCAGCCTCTCATCATAACCGAGATTGCGTATTTCTGGCACCAGTTTCGTGGCATGTCTTTGAACTTTTTCAAGCTTAGCTATGTGCTTTTTCAAGTGCGGATTCCAAAAGGGGGCTGCATATTCGAGTTTTGGCCTCACATAGGTTACATAAATATTTCTGAACATTTCCTTGTCCATGTGCCTGAAGGCTACCCTTACATTTGATAAGAATGCATATGCTGCCCTTACTACGCCATTTATATGTATTTCTGGAGACAAATCTGCCAGTATGTTTACTCCTAGATCTCTCTCATTTTCTGTCTCTTGAAGTTGTACTCCAGCCACCGAGTAGTCAAGCTTGGGCCTTCTTGCACTTGTACCCATTCTCATTACCTTACATTTTGAGGTATTGAATTTCATTAGCCACTTTTCTGACCACTCATGCAGATTATTTAGATCCTCCTGAAGTTCTCTACCATTGTTCTCGTTTCCTACTTTCTTCACAATCTTTGCATCATCTGCAAACATATTCATGAATGAATTTACAGACTCTGGTAGGTGTGTATTTGGATATACCTTCTATTCTTTGTTTGCTCATTCGTATGTCTTGGAATAATTTCAGAGCTAGCTAATATCTTGAAGGCATTTTTTTCCCATTTGATTATCTTTGTGACCTCTTTTCTTATTGGCTTATTTTTAATCTCTCCTGGGAGATAGACTCTTGTGCGCTTTTGTCCAGATAATTAACCTTGCTTTAAAGAGCGTTTTAATATCTGAAGACTGTTTACCTGTTGAATCCGAGAACCTTTTTCCTCTTCTCATTTTTTTTCTTTTTTTTCTTTTTAGTTTTCTTTCTCCTCCTCCTCCTCGTCTTTTTCTTATTTAGCTTCTTTTTATTTTATTTTTTTTATTTTTATTCTAATATATTGCTTGAGGCTGTTGACCTCCTCGGCCTTTGAGAGGTTCATTCAGCATTCATTCAGCCTCCGCCTCATTTTTTTTTTATTTGATTTGCTACATCCTGTCAATAACTACGTCTTCAATTATATAAATAATGATGATGATGGTATTATTATTATTAGTATTATTATTGTTATTGTTGTATTGTTGTTGCACCAAACCCCGATATTGGGATGATATATAGGATGATCTCGAAGTTGTATTTCTCAAGAGGAAAGATCTCTTATGACTTCATCGACCGCCAGATAATTAAAGGTTCTTCACCTCTGCTCTATGTAATATTATTCCGACTTTATTTTCTTTCGACCTTTTCTTTTACGCAGACACTTGAAATCTGAGTCAAGTTAGGATGATCTTTCCTTGCTAAAGACTTTAAAATCCTTTGCAGTTTACTGCTTAAAGAAGAGAATAATAGTTTTTTCCA
>JAXCGZ010012877.1:0-12447 GCA_037179515.1 Halocaridina rubra
ACCACCACTCTCCATTGTACTAAGTATGATCAAACCAGAACTTGTAATAATGGATTTAAGCTTGATAAATTTAGGTTCAGAAGGGAAATTGGTAAAAATTGGTTTGGTAATAGAGTAGCTGATGCATGGAACAAGCTTCCTAGTAGGATAGTAAATGCCAATACCTTAGACACCTTCAAATGTAGATTAGATAGACATATAACAGAGGTAGGGTGGGTATGAATAGGTTAGTGCTTATTAGAAAAATCATAAACAGAAAAATAGAATAAATAAGTAGAGTAGAATAGAATAGGTTAGACATGCTGAAAATACAATTCAAAAATGGAGCTGCCTCGTGTGTGCCAGTAGGCATGTTGCAGTGTCCTCTGTTCTTATGTTCTTAATTACACAGACTGATAAAACTTTCACAACACGGGTTTCTTAAGGGTTTTTCGTGCCTTACAAACTTACTGTCTTTTTATTCAGAAGTTTACGAGGCAGTAGATTGTGGCAAAGAATATGATACAATATATCTAGATTTTAGCAAAGCTTTTGATAGAGTTCCTCACAAAAGAATAGTTAAAAAGCTGGAAGCTCATGGTATAGGAGGAGCTGTTCTCAGATGGATCAAACAATGGTTAAAAGACAGAAAACAGAGGGTTTGCATAAATGGAGAGAAATCAGAGTGGGGCTCGGTTACTAGCGGGGTACCACAAGGCTCGGTACTGGGTCCCCTATTATTCATCGTATATCTAAATGATCTGCATTCGGATATCAGTAGTAACCTAAGTAAATTCGCAGACGACACTAAAATAGGTAGAACTATAAATGGAAAAGAAGACATTCATGCTTCATAAGAACATAAGAACATAAGAATAGAGGACACTGCAACATGCCTACTGGCACACACGAGGCAGCTCCATTTTTTAATTGTATTTTCAGCATGTCTAACCTATTCTATTCTACTCTACTTATTTATTCTGTTTTTCTTTTTATGATTTTTCTAATAAGCACAAACCTATTCATACCCACCCTACCTCTGTCATATGTCTATCTAATCTACATTTGAAGGTGTCTAAGGTATTGGCATTTACTATCATACTAGGAAGCTTGTTCCATGCATCAGCTACTCTATTACCAAACCAATTTTTACCAATTTCCCTTCTGAACCTAAATTTATCAAGCTTAAATCCATTATTACGAGTTCTGGTTTGATCATGAATTTTTAAAACTTTATTAATATCTCCCTTGTTAATCCCTTTAAACCATTTATACACTTCAATCATATCCCCCCTAACTCTTCGCCTTTCTAGAGAATGTAGATTAAGTTTTTTTAATCTGTCCTCATATGGTAGATTTCTGATATTGTGTATCATCTTGGTCATTCTTCGTTGCACTCTCTCCAAGGATTCAATTTCCATTCTATAATAGGGTGACCAGAATTGCACAGCATAATCTAAATGGGGCCTAACTAATGCAAGATAGAGCTGCAAAATAACTTTTTCCGTCCTATTGCTGACGCTTCTTGAGATAAATCCTAAAATTCTGTTTGCTTTATTTCTGACTGCTGTGCATTGCTCTCTTGGCTTAAGACTACTACTCACAAGAACTCCCAAATCCCTTTCACACTGAGAACTCATGATTTCATGGTTATTTAGCTTATAACTAGTATTGTCTTTTATAGTACCCATTTTAACTACTTTACATTTTTCAACATTAAATTCCATTTGCCATTTGTCCGACCATTCAGATAATCTATTTAGATCTTCCTGTAAAGCATGAATGTCTTCTTTTCCATTTATAGTTCTACCTATTTTAGTGTCGTCTGCGAATTTACTTAGGTTACTACTGATATCCAAATCCAGATCATTTAGATATACGATGAATAATAGAGGACCCAGTACCGAGCCTTGTGGTACCCCGCTTGTAACCGAGCCCCACTCTGATTTCTGTCCATTTATGCAAACCCTCTGTTTTCTGTCTTTTAACCATTGTTTGATCCATCTGAGAACAGCTCCTCCTATACCATGAGCTTCCAGCTTTTTAACTAATCTTTTGTGAGGAACTCTATCAAAAGCTTTGCTAAAATCTAGATATATTGTATCATATTCTTTGCCACAATCTACTGCCTCGTAAACTTCTGAATAAAAAGACAGTAAGTTTGTAAGGCACGAACAACCCTTAAGAAACCCGTGTTGTGAAAGTTTTATCAGTCTGTGTAATTCTAGATGTGCCCTTATTTTATTTGCAATTATGGATTCTAGAATCTTACCCACTGTTGACGTTAAACTTACCGGCCTATAATTAT
The DNA here is from genome assembly GCA_037179515.1 of Halocaridina rubra. Taxonomy (NCBI): domain Eukaryota; kingdom Metazoa; phylum Arthropoda; class Malacostraca; order Decapoda; family Atyidae; genus Halocaridina; species Halocaridina rubra. Next base: position 2,288 of record JAXCGZ010012877.1, read on the forward strand.
TCTTTTTAACACGTTCTCCTTTTTTAAATATTGGTACCACATCTGCCAATTTCCACTCCATGGGTACCGATCCTAATTTTATTGAATTATTAAATAATGCAGTTAGAGGACAACTAAGCTCTTCCTTGCATTCCTTTAATATTCTAGCATATATTCCATCAGGTCCTGGAGATTTATGAGCCTTTAATTTATCTATTTCTTTTATTACCTCCTCTCTCGTAATATTTATTGAACTAAGTATATTATCGGGACTGTCTCTGTAAATGGATTCTACTTCCGGAATATTTTCCAAGTTTTCATTTGTAAATACAGATAAGAAATAATCATTTAAACATGTACACATCACTTTATCGTCATCTGTGATATGGCCATTGGCTACTTCAATTGGTCCGACTTTTTCCTTAAATTTTGTTTGATAATGTTGATAAAACCCTTTAGGATTTTCTTTAGCTTCTCCTGCTATTCGAACTTCGTATTTTCTTTTCGACTCTCTAACCATCTTTTTAACTTCCCCGTTTAACTGTATATATTGCTGCCTCACCTGCTCTTCACCTCTTTTTAGTTTCCTGTATATTCCTCTTTTAATACCTATAAGATTCTTTATTCTATTGTTCATCCATTTAGGGTCATTTTTTCTTGATCTGCAATGTTTCATGGGAATATAGTCTCTCTGACTATTCTTAAGAGTCATGACAAAATTGTTATATTCCTCATCCAAATTTATATTAACTGACGGGCTGCTGTTCTTTCCTGTGAGAGAATTTAATGTATTGATCTTATCTTGTGATAATCCTTGGCATGTGGTACCCAAATTTCGGGGTAATCCGCTACCTGCGACCTGACCTGCTGGATTAACTACCCACATCTGTACCCCAGAAATCCCTTCCCATACTTCATTAGATAATTTAGTTTTTAAGCCCTCAAAATCTCCTGCTCTAAAGTTTGGAACAATATTCTTATTTTCCTTTATAGTTTCCTTGAAAATTATGTTAAATCTAATGGAATCATGGTCACTGTTGCCCAATTTTTCACCAACTTCTAAATTTGTAACCATATTCTCTTCACAGGAAGATCTAAATAGAGTATCTGAATGGTCGGACAAATGGCAAATGGAATTTAATGTTGAAAACTGTAAAGTAGTTAAAATGGGTACTATAAAAGACAGTACTAGTTATAAGCTAAATAACCATGAAATCATGAGTTCTCAGTGTGAAAGGGATTTGGGAGTTCTTGTGAGTAGTAGTCTTAAGCCAAGAGAGCAATGCACAGCAGTCAGAAATAAAGCAAACAGAATTTTAGGATTTATCTCAAGAAGCGTTAGCAATAGGACGGAAAAAGTTATTTTGCAGCTCTATCTTGCATTAGTTAGGCCCCATTTAGATTATGCTGTGCAATTCTGGTCACCCTATTATAGAATGGAAATTGAATCCTTGGAGAGAGTGCAGCGAAGAATGACCAAGATGATACACAATATCAGAAATCTACCATATGAGGACAGATTAAAAAAACTTAATCTACATTCTCTAGAGAGGCGAAGAGTTAGGGGGGATATGATTGAAGTGTATAAATGGTTTAAAGGGATTAACAAGGGAGATATTAATAAAGTTTTAAAAATTCATGATCAAACCAGAACTCGTAATAATGGATTTAAGCTTGATAAATTTAGGTTCAGAAGGGAAATTGGTAAAAATTGGTTTGGTAATAGAGTAGCTGATGCATGGAACAAGCTTCCTAGTATGATAGTAAATGCCAATACCTTAGACACCTTCAAATGTAGATTAGATAGACATATGACAGAGGTAGGGTGGTTATGAATAGGTTAGTGCTTATTAGAAAAATCATAAAAAGAAAAACAGAATAAATAAGTAGAGTAGAATAGAATAGGTTAGACATGCTGAAAATACAATTCAAAAATGGAGCTGCCTCGTGTGTGCCAGTAGGCATGTTGCAGTGTCCTCTATTCTTATGTTCTTATGTGTCTAGCTAACTAACGATATGGTGTCCTGGCTTACACTGTTTAGAATCGGCCCTTTACTTGTCACCTTCTCAACTATCTATCTATCTATCTATCTACCTGGCTGTTTCCCCCTAATTGGGGGGTGCTATTGTTGATATTAAAAACAAAATATATTCTAATTATCTTAATGATGCTCAAAGATGATTAAAGAGCATCAAAAGAAATTAAGCGATAACTCTTGATTAAAAGATTAATTTAAAATAGGATTAAAGCAATCAGGTAATGCGGATTTATTTCTGAGAAATATTTATAATCTTGTCTGGTTCGTGTTTCAAGAGACCCGATTTAATTAGACATGTTAAGAATCTTTGTCACTAATTGTAAGTGACTGAAGTGTGTGTGTGTGTGTGTGAGTGAATATGTATGCGTGTGTGTATGTGAATATGTATGCGTGTGTGTGTGTGAATATGTATGCGTGTGTGTGTGAATATGTATGCGTGTGTGTGAGTGAATATGTATATGTGTAGAGAGAGAGAGAGAGAGAGAGAGAGAGAGAGAGAGAGAGAGAGAGAGAGAGAGAGAGAGAGAGAGAGAGAGAGAGAGAGAGAGAGAGTTTATGTATACATCATCTCAGTATATGAATTATACTGACAGGTTAGGTTAGGTAAAGTTTTATGATATTCTGTTGTTGTTAATATGCATTTATACAGTCGTGGATCTCAGCATACGTATTATACTGAGGTTAGGTTAGGTAAAGTTTAAGAGATTCTGTTCTTTTTAACGTATATTATTGTGTACGTAGAGTGAATTAGTAATCATAAATTAAATTACTCTAATAAATACTAACACTCATCTTAAGTATTACTGCTTAGAGTATAAGCTAGGTTAGGTTATGTAAAGTTTATGGCACTTGGTGCCATTGGCATGAATTCTGGTGTACTTACAAGATGCATTAGTAATCTTAAAACAAATTACTCTGTTCACTTTTACCTGCAATTTAAATACTTAGGTTCATAGATTAAGGCCGCCTTCGCACCAGGGTGGCACGTCGCACGCCAATTAAAAACGAACACCCGGAAATATATGAAACCTTTCACACAGAAGTGGCGTGACACGTCCCATGTGCCACTTCTGTGTGAAAGGTTTCATATATTTCCGGGTGTTCGTTTTCAATTGGCGTGCGACGTGCCACTTTGATGTGAAAGCGGCCTTTGTTTTTGAGAATCTATTGTTTTTGAAGTATATTCAAGGGCGCTTAAAAGAATGTATTACTAATCTTAATATAAATTACTTCTGTTTAATCCAATTAAATTCATAGAAATCCTTTGTATAAGTAGATTAGTCATAGCTTCAAGGCCTGCAATTATCTACATAAAAATTAGTTTCTTTTATATTAGGGTATTAAGATATATCACTACGATTTTTTTTCATTTTGTTTTATATAATATATATATATATATATATATTATATATATATATATATATATATATATTAAGGAAAACTATAATAAAAATAGTACTACTACTACTACTAATAATAATAATGATGATAATATCACACAATCCACACAGATCAGGAATTGCATTCTCAACCTCTGAAATCTTAGGAAGAGACTCACTACTGCACCAACAGGTGATTCTCTCTCTCTCCTCTCTCTCTCTCTCTCTCTCTCTCCCCTCCCCCCTCCCTCTCTCTCTCCTCCTCTCTCTCTCTACCTCAATGAATTCTGATAAAAATAAAACCAAACTTCTAGCATTTATAATTAAAAGCAAATAGATATTTCATAAAGATATATTTCACTATTAAATGTAACTATCTGTTTTCTGTGTATTCGTAAAATATATATATATATATATATATATATATATATATATATATATATATATATATATATATATATATATATATATAAAATCATGTTTCATATATTTAACGTACCTCAAATGAACCCAAAATGAGGAATAAAATCATACACAAAAGAAAAATTGATGTATATCACTCACCTGAATCCAAGTCGACATTCTCTACAGCTCTTGGAAACTCAGTACAAACACACACGTTAATATAAACACACACCAAATGGTGTGTTACGTTTGTCAGTTGTTTTTAAAAATTGAAACAAACACTCGAAGGCATTATCTCACACAAGGCAATGTTCTCCGTCTTAGGAGAAACTTCGAAACACAGTGAAACACGAGTTTCAAAAAAGTACACAAAAGGGTAAGTTAGGTTCGTTTCTTGTTCTTAAAACTTGAAATAAACACTCAAGGACATCATCCCAGCGTGGGAAAGACTCAAGACCGTTATAAGTTCTCAGTATAAGTTCGGAGCACAGTAAAAACACGAGTTCAAAACACGTTCTCAAAACGGTAAGTTAAGTTCATCACTCGTTCTTAAAATTTGAAGCAAACACTTGAGGGCTTAACTTCAAAACAGTAAAAACACGAGTTCAAACAGTGAACAAAACAGTAAGTTAAGTTCGTCACTAGTTCTTAAAACTTGAAGCAAACACGTGAGGGCATTATCCCACATGGGCCAACACGCTGAAACCGTTTTTTGTCATGAGTTTCTCACGAACAACTTTGGCATGATACGTTTTCGCTAACAGCACGTTTGACGCGACTTCAAAGATGAGACATGAGGTCTCCCACAAAACAACTACCTCCCACAACACCGTTCAAAACTTTCACTAAGTCTAAAGAGAGGGCGGTGGGGGATGTTTACCTGACGGAGGCACACGTCAATACTGACTTCTCCAGGTGTGCGAATTTCACTGATAACCGCAGGGTTTGTTTCTTTCGCTCTCTGTTTGTTAGTGCTGCACTTACATAAAGTGTATTATTTTCAGTATTTATTTTTTTTATTTCCAAGGGTTTAAATGTACCACAGGTTTAGCTCTCAATCCCTGTTTATTTTTTTGTCAATAACATATCTAAAATATATTCATGTAAAAAAATTACTACATTTTTATGGACTGTAGTTTCTGGTAACACTGGGTTTTCAAATTATACACAACAATGAGTCAGTTTACATAATTATAGTCATAATATGAAATTCAATTCGCTTTTTTAACACACTTAAGGAAACAGTTATATATAAGTGTCAGATTGGTGAATTGTTTAACTAAATTTCCCCTCTTAAATCATGTGCACAGACACAACACAGACTTCCTGACTTATAATAATTACCCTATACTGCCGTATCACTATTATAGAAACATTTCAAAGGAAAACAACCACTATATTTCCTCATTCGTTATATGATATAATTATCCTTGGATACGAATTACCTTCAGGGAAAAAACTAGTCATTTTTTTCCCTTTCTTCACGTCAGACAGGAAAAAATGAGCGAAACGTTTTGGCAAGTCAAGTTTTTTAACCAATTACAAATAGGAAACTCACGGATAGTTACTTCGGCTAACTATACACTAACCATCACAGACACAAAACGTTTTGGAAAACGCCAAATTTCAACCAAACCAGAGCAGAAAAATATTACGTTCTGCCTTAAAGAGTTCTAGATGTCAACTGACGAATGATGCAGAAGAATACGAATATAAAAAAAAGTTAAATTGAAAAAGCCAAATTTCAACTAAACCACAGGAAACAACACGCCGTCTCACCCACAAGAGTAATAAACGACAACTGACGAGGATATGAGAGGGTACATATACAAATAACGAGTTGAAATAGTCGGTTTTAATCCATTACAGAGCAGAAGATACAAGGTGTCACTCACAAGAGAACTAAACGCTGACTAAACACGGGAACAGAGTGTGTAAGTATATATACAAAAGATGAATGACTGAAATATCCAAATTCAACCAAAACAATGGACAAAAACACGTGATTCACCCACAAGAGTTTAAACACTTCAACTGACTAGGGCAAAAGGCAGAACAAGAATATATATTTGTAAACATAATGACTAAGGCCGCTTTCACACCAAAGTGGCACGTCGCACGTGGCATGCCAATTGAAAACGAATATCCGGAAATATATGAAACCTTTCACATACAAGTGGCGTGACACGTCCTGTGTATGTGAAAGGTTTCATATATTTCCGGATGCTCATTTTCAACTGGTGCCACGTGCGACGTGCCACTTTTGTGTGAACGCAGCCTAAGAGGGAACCGGGTCTTTTCACGCAAGAAATGACCTTGAAGGACCAGTCCCGCAGTTAATGCATATCATTGACTCTTTAAAGACTAAGAAAAGATATTACGTCGATGTTCATTCTTCATTTTTACAACGAATGGCTTTTAAACGTTGTTTTACTTGTTGCTTGTTCTGTTTAACTTACGATATAACGAAGTTGCGTAAGGTGTTTGGTATAACAAATCATACAAAAAGATTTGCAAAAGGTTTTACCGGTATGTTTCCTATTGGAAAAGTGACGTCACTGGCATAATTATGAAATATTTTTTTAAGCAAAATATTATTAGAATTATAAAAGATAGTGTAAAGATATAATATATAAAATAGTTTCTTTAACTAAATTCCTTCTCCTACAATAAGGAAGAAGAATACCGCCTCCATGTCCTCCTGCGTGTGGGAAAAGTTAACTGAATGGGGAGGAGCGAGGGGAATGGGAATCCCGTCTAACCAGATTCTCCAGAGGAGGAGTCAGGGCTTTTCTTTGACTCGGCCATCCCTCTTATAAGGGCGATTATGACAAATTATTTTAAATAAGATAAATAGATATTTTAAAAAGTAATTCAACTTTTTATTACAACCTAAGTAAAGAACCTCTGTTAAATATATTTAATTTCCAAAATACATTTCTACAATTAAAAAAAAAGAAAAAAAAACACACGACATACATCCGCGTCTTAGTGGGTGACAGATTGGTTTCTCATAGTAATGGACCCGAGTTCGGGTCTACTAGATTAAAAAATATGACAATCCAATTTTAAAACCAAAAGCTTTATGCCCCTAGGTAAGAAAATAAGCGGGTATGAGCATGTCCTGTGGCTCTGCACTTATAATAATTACTATATACACAATAATACACCACATGGAATTAGACTCATATATTACAATACTCTTTATAACACACACACACGCACATAATCACCGCTAAACCTGGCTTTCTCACCTCTCTCTTGAACAGTGGTGCAATTGATATCACAAATAGGTATGTGAAGTGGGGTTTACACGGTTAAACGGTTCGTCGAACGCGGTTCGACAGACAAGTGTTTGAAGTGATGTTCGAACGTGTGAACGGGGTATTTGGTCGTCGAACACGTTCCGTGTTCGACAACCAAATACCCCGTTCACACGTTCGAACATCACTTCAAACACTTGTCTGTCGAACCGCGTTCGACGAACCGTTTGACCGTGTAAATCCCCCTTAATGGCGGTAATCTTTCATTTATTGGGGTGGTGGTGGTGGGCGAGATAAAGCGCACCATATTACCTGGGAATTCACACGCAATCAATTTCTCTGTTAAGATTTTCCTATTTCGTCTAAAGCGATCCTTTCCAACAAAAGGAAATAAAAGGGTGTAGGATAAATTTTCATGAAACTGGAGGAGGAGGAGGAGAAGGAAGAAGAGGAGGAGGAGGAAGAAGAGAAAGAGGAGGAGGAGAAGAAGAAAAAAAAAGCAGTTGTAGTAGTAATAGTAGTAGTAGCAGCTGAAGAAGTAGAAGTAGAGGACAAAACCACTAAATTATACATGAAAAAAACCCTCCATAGTATATATAAACCTTTATTTCCATTATACAATGGGTATTCGTCAGCCGGGACAAGCCCCAACCCCCCCCCACTGTGGTGTCCAGCCACAGCAGTAACCTGCAAGTAAACAGCTTAAACTCTCGGTCTTGGACGGGAGTCGATCTCTCGACCTCGTGAATGCGAAGCCAGCGCGTCATCACTGTACTAGCCACACACTCTATACTATACGTCAAACAAAATTCACATATATGAACACATAAAATAATTTAATAACATTCTCTTTATAAGAGCCAGAGAGAATTCTCTTCAACCAATGCATTTTAATTTAATAATATAGCTAACGAAAAAAAATTACTGGAAGATAAGTTCAAGCCATAACTTGACTATGCTTGAGCTAATATTCAAAATAAGATGATGATTCACTTCTGAGTTCTCGTTATCACATTCAAAATGATACTGGCATCCTGTACAACGTAGTCAAATGGAAGTGTGGAAAATTCGCTACATTTGGACTTGGAAAAACCGCTAGATATGAAAAAATTAGCTAACTGTCCCACTAAATTTTTGCTTAATCCGCTACATTAAGCGGAAAATCCGCCATATTAATAATATTCTTGACAGTGAATACAAAAATTGTCATGAGAAAGACAACAGAAAAAAATCACTGAAATAACATAAAAACAATGAATGATACAACATCCGGACTGAGACACAATAATAAACAAAAACAATATTTTCATAGGATATTACATAGGACAATTTATTACTATTATTATTACTATTGTTATCAAGTTTACAACATGGATCGTACTGAGTTACAACACTACTACTACTACTACTACTACTACTACTACTAATAATAATAATAATGAAGAGAAGAAGAAAAACAATATTATTAGTATAAATACTACTACTACTGCTGCTACTACTACTACTACTACTAATAATAATAATAATAATAATACAATCACGAGTCTACACCTCTCAAGGTCAATATCCTTTGTGATACAATATTGCAAAACAAAGATTTTTGCAGGACAAAAGCGCCTGAAGAAAACCCACTGTGGAGTAACTCAGCTCAACTCGGAGCAGGTCCCAAGGCCGGTTCAGTTAAGAAGGTTAGTGTCAGGACGGACATCCCGCCGAAAAAAAATAAGCCAAAGCCACCAGAGTACTAAGAGGTTAGTAAGAAACAGCGACCCATTGAGCATGGTACACGCAGTCATTTGGCAGAGAAGAAGAAGAAGAAGAAGAAGAAGAAGAAGAAGAAGAAGAACAACAACAACAACAACAACAACAAGAAAAAGAAGAACAACAACAACAACTAGAAGAAGAAGAAGAAGAAGAAGAAGAAGAAGGGATAGGAGGGTGGAAGGAATGGGTGGTAGGCAGGAGATTTGTCTGTTCCATTGTCTCTTCTATTACAAATACACACACAACACGCACACACACACACACACCACACACACACACACACACATATCCGCGTCACTCCTCCCATTTCCACCCATCCACGCCAACATTCAACCAGTCTCTTCCCAAACTCTCCATCTTCAATACTGAAATACAAAATTAAATTAAATTAATCTAAATTATATAAAATGAAAAATATCTATATTTGCTAAATTCACTTTTTTTTACATTTACTCTTAGAAACTCTCTCTCTCTCTCTCTCTCTCTCTCTCTCTCTCTCTCTCTCTCTCTCTCTCTCTCTCTCTCTCTCTCTCTCTCTCTCTCTCTCTCTCTCTCTCTCTATCTCTCTCTCTCTCTCTGCATACACACACTCACACACCCATATATATATATATATATATAATATATATATATATATATATATATATATATATATATAGATAGATAGATAGATAGATAGATAGATAAATGGATAGACAGACAGATAGATAGATAGATAGATAGATATAGATACTGATAGAGTAGAAAAAGAACGTAAGAAATTTTACTTATTATGTCACATTATTTTTTCTCTTTGAATGTCTTTATAACTATGTTCATTATATATACACAAACAGAGCAGTAAAATAACAAATAAATTAATAAATATAATTTATATATAATAAAAAAACTAAATAAAAGTTACAAATCAGTACATGTATCTAGACCCCATTAAAATAATCAAACATGTGTCATTTATAAATTGAACACATGTGACTCATTTTCGCACTCTTTATAAGTCATGTGTGTGTGTGTGTGTGTGTGTGTGTGTGTGTGTGTGTGTGTGAGTGCGCGCGCGTGTGTGTTCAATTTTACTTCCGCCTGTCTGACCTCTTCCTGTGATCGTATTGACAAACTGGTCAACTGATCAGTGTTGCCAGGTGGGGGTTAAGCTTCGAGTGTCACCAAATTTTGGGGGAAATTACATAAACCCCCCACCCCCAAAATATCCCAATTTTCGTTTATTTCTTTACATAGTCTTTATTGACATCATTTTAATTCAAATAAAAATTCAATATAGATCTTTTAAAAAATTACCAATTGTAATTATTTTCTTTCAAAAGAAAAAAGTC
>JAXCGZ010012878.1:0-12402 GCA_037179515.1 Halocaridina rubra
GAGAGAGAGAGAGAGAGAGAGAGAGAGAGAGAGAGAGAGAGAGAGAGACCATGTGCCCTTTAGGGTGTTGACAAAATTAAGGAGTTACGTCAGAAAGTGCGAACCAGCAACATCTGTTGCCGTTACCGGTAAGGGGTAGCGTTACAAGCATGGAGAGACGGGTAATATGATACCTTAAAAGCATGAGACTGGTAAAGGAAAATCTTAAAAGCAGGAGACCGGTAAAGGGAAACATCAGGAGCAGGAAGAGTCCAGTATGAAATGAAGAGTAAGAAAATACCGGTGGAAGAACAATAAAAGCAGAATTGAACCCGTAAAAGAGATGTTAAAAGTGGTGAGAGACGGGTAAAGAGAAACGTCAAAATCAGAAGACGACCTAAGAAAAAACGTTAATAGTAGTAGAAGATCAGTGAGGAAATACGTCAAAAGCAGAACAACTGAAAACAGAAAACCGCTACAGACGAACGTCAAAGTAGAAGGGGCCGATAAAGGGAAAACTTAATAGTAGGGTAAACAGAAACGTTAAAAGCAGAAAGTGAAATGCCGGCAAAGACAATCACTAAAAGCAGGAGATTGTTAGCAAAACATACATATACCTCATTCCCCTTTGTAAGAGGGGGGGGGGCCAAGAAACGCACATTCACCACGATCTACACACACCTCAACCACTCCTCTCAGCTCATTGGGGATAAAGGGTTGCCACGTGCAACTCAGTGAACTGTGGTGGACGGGTTTGAGGGGAGTTACCATGTGATGAAGGGGTGGGGGTAAACCAGCTGCGAATGTCGGGTTTTGTTGTAGAATATCCTTGCCCGCCTACCTTATGGGTGACCCAAGCAGGGTGGAAGGGGGGGGGAGACGTGACAACCCTTTATCCCAAGGAGCTGAGAGGAGTGGTTGAGGTGTGTGGATCGTCGTGAATGTGCGTTCTTGGCTTGGCCACACCCCCTTACAAGGGGAAATGAGGCATGTGTATATGTATGTATTGTTAACAGAAATTATATAAAAGCAGTAGACAGACGAAGCTTAATGTTACAAGCGGGAGACCGATATAGAAAAAATATTATAAGCAAAGGTAGAAAGGTAAAACAGTTAACTAATAAAAGCGTTAACAGCAAATGACCTATTAAGAGCAAAATTATTAGAAGAATAGTAGCTGCAATGCGATACCTTTTAAGACAAGTAAACAAAAGCGTTCAAAGTATAAGACTGACGGAAAAAAAATATGGTATTTATAAGATCGCTAAATAAAAAAAAATAAACAAAAAAAAAGTGCATAGAGACACCAATACCAGTAGAAATTATCACCAAGAGATCTGCAAAATTTGCGTAACATGTCGATGACATCATCGCCCGACGCAGTCATACAAAAACCGATCACAAACACACGCTCACAGTTGGGGGGGAGCTCTTCCGGTTAAATGGCGGCGAGGAGGAACCCATTCACGGGAAGGGAGTTACTAGTTTCCAATAATGACATCATTCATTAAGTGGGATTAATATTTTATGTAAATCAGTTTACTAAACATAATAATAATTAAAGACTTACAATGTTCCGCTTTTACCTCATGGTCTCCCTTATCTACCAAGGGCTAGGACGGGTGCCTTCTTGCGAAGGGCTTGCTTTGGCAGATGTAATCGTTACCCTGAGTGCATGCCCTTGCTAACCTCAGGCCGTGACGGGACGCGAACCCTCGACCTGACGCCTCAAAGTCGCGGACGCTACCGCTTGAGACAAGGTGACTACAATTAAGGACATACAATACCTTCTGTTTATGCCCCGAAGAGGAAAAGCATGCCCGTTATGAAGTTCACACACACACACATCACGCCTTAACTTACCAGGTCCAACCTGTCTGTGCCCACCTTCATAAGGGGATTAATATTAACACATGAAACGTCATATATATATATATATATATATATATATATATATATATATATATATATATATATATATATATATATATATATATATATATATATATATATATATATAGAAAATGGGTAACAGGGACGAGCTAGTTTGTAGAAAACTTGTACAGAGTAAGAAAAAAAATATATATTTATTTTCTACAGAAACTTGAAAATATTTTTCGGAAATTTTAATTCTGCACAAATTCATTTAACTAGACCTATATGAAAATTATATTTAGGACACGAATATATTTCCAAATATCAAAATTCGTACAGAAATTGATAAAGTGATAACGTTCGGACTGAAGCATCTCTGATATGCAGAAGAAAAACATGGCATATCTCCATGACGAGAAAAGTGTTCTCAATTTCAATCTTGACATTTAAAAAATTAATTAAATAAGGCGAATGATATCTTTGTGTCGCCGTTACTTTTTTTTTTTTATTAATTTATTCATTGCACCCCAAAAACAGTAGAAAGTAGGACCCCAGTAGTACCGTTGGAAAGTGAAATGTAACTTAAATGATAGCACTCAACAAGGGCTATTGAAAATATTGTCACAATGATTACTCTTCAAGTACTCTTCAATTATTACACTATATTTTATTATTAATTACTTGCTATGATATTTAAAATTAACTGCAAATTCTATTAGTATGTTATTTATACATAACCAAATAGATTGTAATGTTTATCAACTGCAATATGACTGGGAGTGCCCATGTGCACATGTCCCCATGTACAGTTATCTCAATAAATAAAAAAAAAAAGTAAACACTCCCTCCAAGAATGCCCATGTGGGGGAGGGGGCAATAATTCCATTACATGAGCAAAACAGCAGAGGAGGTAAATGATTCAGTCAAAGGAGATTTCTGCAAACTGTCCACAATCAAAATCCCTCCACTTAGAATATGAAATTTGTTAATATCCTGCAATAAAATAGAAGAGAAATTCATAGTTGGTACTTTTCTATACAATACGGTCTACTTCAATTTCGTTACTGTAACCTAACCTAACTTAACCTAAATAGGTTTGGCTAGATTAGTTTGACGGTTTAGGGTACAACAGACTACAAACAGCGAGGTAGGCCGCATACTATATTAGCGTCTTATAGTTTCCTATCAGGAGAAATTCAACCAAGGGATCTAAACTATTCATATGACAAAAGCTGAATATTAGAACGTCTTTGGTCATTAAAAAAAAACTATGCAATTAATGCAAGTAAATAAGTGACTAACTTATACGTCTGTTATAGCAAACGATCAGTTCATATGATATATAAATAAACAAAAAATTGAGTAAATAAATAAAAAAAAAAATGCAGACAACCAAGAAAACAGCGAAAACATAAAGATACAAAGATATCTGGGCAAAAGAAAATGGCACTGACCTTCAAATCGAAGATGACCTTAGGGCAACAAAAATTAAAAAGAAAAAAAAATGAGAAAAGTGACCCGGGTCATTTTTTTTCTTTTAGAGTATAGGAAATTTACACGTAACAAATCGAGTTGTTATAGCTATTACTATAGAACAGCTTTTGAAAAACAAAAATAAAAACATCGAAAAAATATATTTTAAGGTTAAATGAAAAGAAATGTGTATATACTCGTATGTCAACAGTTACAAGTATATGTACTCACTTTCAGGTTAAATAATGTACTACAATGAAAAAATAAATAAATAAATAAATAAAGCTGTAGTGGAAAAATTCATTTCACATCCTATTCCAAAACTAAATATCAGGACATTCACATGAGGCTGAGAATAGGGAGAGGTATTTGCCTTGATACACAAGCCAAGGTAAACGCTCTCTAACGGTTCATCGACAAGCAATTCAAATGTTTGAAGTTAAAGACGAAAGGGTTTGTTCATGTGTGCGCAGTCAGTCACACCACTTTAGTTTGTAAAAATAAACACGGCCACAAAAGTAAAACATTTCTTATTTCAATTGTAATACACAGATGATGATTAAATCATAATGCGCTCTACTTTGTTACTTCTAAGACAAGAGTGACATCGGCTGCATCTTCATTGTTTATAACTGCCATATATTCATAGAAGTAAATCTAAAGAGCTTCGAACTTTGCAATGGTCTGCTATAAGAATCATAATAACTGAAAACTTATACATTAAACATAAATCTAGAAACATATTGCCTTTGCAGTAGTCGTTAGAGCACTCGACTCGGGGAGGGACCATCGAGATAATTTCAAAATGAGCGCGCTCCTATCTTTAAAACAAATGAAGTTGCGTTGAAGTAGGACGTCAGAACAAGGAGATAATTATACTTCTGAATTAAATAAATACCTAATATCATGCTCATTAAAATAATCAATTGCAGAAATAAGAAGTCACAGAATAGGGAGACCTACTTCATTGTTTTTCCAATGTAAAGATGTCAAAAAAATATTGAGGAGCAAATCAGTTTTTCAAATGTAAAATGAAAATCATGATAATTTAAATAACGGACCTAGGTTTAAAATAAAAACGCACAGACACACAAGTTACTGAATACAGTGGAACTTAAGTAAAAAAAAAAAATGAGTCATGCTGGTGCCTAGACATGGCTTGGTGGGTGCATCCTCGTCTATTAGAGAACCGTGATCCATCATGCACTTAAAATGAGTGTCAGTGTTGTGTGCACGTTAATCTCTAATGATAGTCTATTGCAATGGTTTTCAACCTTTTTTATGCCCCAACCCCCCTGGGATATGTCTGATAAATAGCTGCACACTCTTCAAAGGTAATCTTATATTTGAATGTCTCATTTCTCATAGCTGGTTAAGTGATGACTCGTGACCCATCACTCAAAAACACAAGCTACTCTTCTACGCATCCCAGAGGAGTGCGGTGGATCCTCTGAGTTGGGAACCCCTGGTCTAGCGCCATAACCCACGAATGCCCCCAGACGCTCCACCCAGCATTATCAACATACTTCTGGAGCCCGAAAGTCTGTACCTACTTCATGGCTCTGACCGATGGTCCACGATGAAACCCAAGATTCTGAAGTGAAATGAGTCCTTTCATGGTCAAGAGGAAGACCAAGATCTACAAAAGTGAAATTAGTGATCTCTCTCAAATGTTTCCAATGAACTTCTTTGCGGTACACTTGTTATTCTTTCGCGGATGTCCGTGTATATAATGCGTCTTGTACTTAGATTTGTTACTACATTCAG
Source organism: Halocaridina rubra (assembly GCA_037179515.1). Lineage (NCBI taxonomy): Eukaryota > Metazoa > Arthropoda > Malacostraca > Decapoda > Atyidae > Halocaridina > Halocaridina rubra. The sequence continues at coordinate 5,095 of JAXCGZ010012878.1, forward strand.
ACAATTAACAGATATGTTAGGTAAACAGTCCTATCAAGGATTTGCTTTAACCCGTATTTTGCTCTGACTCCACCACTCTCTCTATAAGGGGAAATTATATATATATATATATATATATATATATATATATATATATATATATATATATATATATATATATATATATAATGATAGTTTGCAATATATAAACTCGGAATACTGAATACAGGTTGCGTAGTTGCACAAATAAAACTATTTGGATATACATTTTAGACTCAACTGTATAAATTAGCTTCACTTTAGGTACAGTTAAGTAATTTATTAAAAGGTAAAGCTGGAGGCTCACTGTATAAGCAAGACTCAGTGAGACTCAAAAATACGGAATGGACAAGTATTATTACAACTTTACACAGTGAAGAGAAAAAAACGACAATGTATATATATATATATATATATATATATATATATATATATATATATATATATATATATATATATATATATATATATATATATATATATATATATATTACAACTACTTTATACCCTATGCAATGATGGGAAAAACAAAGACTAGAGCAAATACGAAAAAGATCATCAACATTACAGTTTACAGTGAGCAAAGACGGGAAAAAACAAGAGTAACTGGAACTGGTACCATTCGAGAATGAACCCTGTTCAATGAATGATCTACAATACAATACTGTACACAAGGCCCGATGGAGGGAGACATACCGTCTTAGTAGTAATGGTTCGAGAATGCAAACGGACATCAAGGCCCTTACTATTATTTTCACCCTACGGATAAATAGCGGGAGGAAGGGTGTTGAAAAGAAAGAGAGGTTTATGAAATGAAGGAGAGAGAGAGAGTTGAAGAACAGGAAGGAGGAGCAATGACAAATTCTCTTTTTTTTTTCTCTCTCCCTCTCTTCTTCCTTAATAGCAAGATGATTCAGCAAATACATTTGAGTTTTGGGGAGGGAAGAGCCCAGGATTGGAGGGATGAGGGGGGTTGACTGGGTTTGTCTGATAGATAAAAGGTGGGGGAGGAAGAAAGAGGGGAGAAGGAGAGTGTAGGAGGTAATGTACAACAGATGTACATCTGTGAAAGCGGATATGGTGACAATACGCGGCTGCAATTGGCTGCAGTAAAGAATGCCATCCATCTTAAAAGAGAAAAAGTAAACTACAATGATTGCAGAGGCTTAGCAAAGCGATGTAAGAATGAATGAAATGAGATCAGGTGCTTATATACCGCAGTTTTCTTAAGCCTAATTCTTTTACATAAATGGATAGAATACACAAATAATATACATACTAGAGAACAAAATATTATAAAAAAATACAAAATACACAAATATCCATATAACTATAGACACCGATGCTATATGTATATAACGATCCCATAAAAAAAAATAAAACAATCAGAAGACAGTGTCGAAAGTAAGAAAAATATAAACCAAAATCGAGCGAAAACTGTACATATTTTAAGCAGATAAGTCAACAATATCCATACAAAAACAGCACAGCTTTGAGTAACTTATCTCCTTTATTTATGGCAATTTATACGACTGAAATTAACTTTTAAATCTAATACATATTCTAGCTATGTTAATGGTAAAATAGTATGTAAAAATGTACAAATGAGGCACAAGATATTTTACCTAAATTTCCAAACTAGAGCTAGTGAAAAATATGAATTAATCCAAATTAACGAAATGAAAAATTTATCCAATTTAGCTTTGGAAAGTCTTCTTTGAGGTCTAAAAGAACTAAATATGAGCAACCTTTATGTACGATCATGTTGCAATACGAGACTGAATCATATTTACCCACTCCCCTTTTCGTCCTGTTTAACCCTTTGAATACGAGGCGTATGGACTCTTCCTCTGTTGTGAATCACTCGCTTCCCTTTCACTAACACATCCTTATATCTCTCCCCCTTGTGCTGTCACTGTACTCTTTCCCCTCACCGGACTCTCATGCAATTCCTGTACTCATTCACAAACATATCCTTATTATCTCCCCCCCCCCCTGTGCTGTCACTGTACTCTTTCCCCTCACCGGACTCCCATGCCATTTCTGTTCTCATTCAGTAACATATCCTTATCTCTCTCTCTCTCTCTCTCTCTCTCTCTCTCTCTCCCTTCCGCAGTTACGTCCCCCCCCCTTCTGCAGTTACGTACTCTCCCCTCTCAGTGTAATTCTTATGTGATTCTTGTTTGACATCTTCGAAAGTTTTGTCAGTGTTTTCACCTTTCTAGACTCTGTGCTATCTGGCTTTGTTGCACTACTTTACAAATCTTATCTGACATATAACAAATTTAGTATCGTGTGTGCTCACCCCTATGCGCACTGTAACTCATATTGATACCTAAAACGGTACACAAAAACGCCTTCTGGAGCCTCTCAGAGCCCTCTCCCTTCACAGAATTCTTTTACAGCTTCTGGCTGACACCTGCTAATATTGTTTTCTTATTTTCCTTCTTCCTTTCGGCTTTTTTTTTTTAGTCTCTATCCACGTAAAAGTTTAAAAAAAGTTTAAAGTTTGCGGTTTTAGCCCTCCTATCAGAGGCATCGCCCCTGCTCTGGCGGGCGTCAGCCGGTGCAAGCCCCAATCCCCCACTGTGGTGTCCAATCACAGCGGTAACCTTCCCAGTAAACAGCTTAAACTCTCGGTTCTGAACAGGAACCGATCTGTCGCCCTCGCGAATGCGAGGCCAGCGCGTTACCACTGTACTAGCCAGAAGGCTAGTACAGAATTGATAATCACATGAAACGACAAGCAACAACAATTATTTTCTAATGTATTGTGCTACAAATTTAAATGAAAAACAAACTTGTAGATATTTTTTGGTACATTAATTTATGCAATTACATACACTTGACGGGAGTACTGCCTCAGGTTGAAAACGAGGCGACATCCCTCGTTATTTTCCATTCCAAAGTGTCAAGCATGAGTTGTAGGGAAGTTTTGTGAGACTGGCGAAAGGGAGAGGGCCAATAAAATATTGGAAGATGTCAAGTATGAGTTGTTGATGATGGCAGTAAATAAAGACAAAGACAGCAAACGGGAGGAAAAGAGAATATTCGCACTTGTAAAACATGAGTCTTGTTTAGTGTAACGAGAGGATGGGGCAGAGTGACTACTGATGAAAGGGGGAGGGAGGGTAAGGGAAAAATAATATTTGCGCGGCTATAACCTAGTGGGTTAGTGCACTCGACTCGGGAAGAACTATCCCCCTCATCAGTAGTCACTCTGCCCCATTCTCTCATTACATTCTAAACAAGACTCATGTTTAACAAGTGTGAAAACTTTCTTTCCCTCGTTTTTGCTGCCTTTGTGCTCTTTTTGTTTATTTACTGCCATCATCAACGACTCATACTTTGACATCTTCCAATATTTCAGTGGCCCTCTCGCTTTCGCCAGTCTCTATGCACTCAAAGAACTCCCCTACAACTCATGCTTGACACTTAGCAATGGAAAATATCAAGGGATGTCGCCACGTTCTCAACCTGAGGCAGTACTCCCGTCAAGTGTATGTAATTGCATAAATTTATGTACCTAAACATTTTCTACAAGTCTGACTTTCATTTAAATTTATAGAAAATAATTTTTGTTGCTTGCCTTTTCATATGACTTAATTCTCATTCAGGCGATAGACAGTTTTTATTTTAATTCAAATAACTGTAAATGGGGACATGTGCACATGGACACTCCCAGTGATATTGCAGTTGTTAAACATTACAATCTATATTTGGTCATGTATAAATCAAATATTAATAGAATTTGCAATTCATTTTAAATATCACAGCAAGTAATTAATAATAAAATATAGTATAACAATTGATGGCAGAAGAGCACTCTGCGATTATTAATTAAGAGTGATGGACAGTGTCTGATAGACTAGATGGATCCCCTCTCTAATGCTCCGCAATGGGCTCGATCTCAAGTCCATTACTTCCCGAGTCGATTGCTCTAATCATTATGCTACAGCAGGGCATGAAATATGAAAAATAATATATAACTGAAAACACAACATGGGTGGAGTACATGCCCGAACATACTTGTAAAAATGGGGAAATACTTATTTTTTCAAGAAAAGGTCCATTCTCAAACTATAATGCAGAGAGAGAGAGAGTAATAATAATAATAATAATAATAATAAACTTTATTTCCATTTTACAATGGGTATTCGTCAGCCAGGACAAGCCCCAACCCCCCACTGTGATGTCCACCCACAGCAGTTCCTGCCAGTAAACAGCTTAAACTCTCGGTCTTGGACGGGGACCGATCTTTCGACCTCGTGAATGCGAAGCCAGCGCGTTATTAATCCCAAGTGTTCATAATGTAAAGAAATGCCTCGACCACACATACCATGCTTACGTCACTCAACACACAACGTCCAGATCCTGCAGTCTCCACTTTTTCCGGGTTCACAATACTGTTGAACCACTTACAACTGGGAACTTCTCTCTCTCTCTCTCTCTCTCTCTCTCTCTCTCTGTCTCTCTCTCTCTCTCAATTCGCTTAAGTTTTCATTCTTTAAATAATTTCTCTAACGCCGCATCTTCTGAATAGTCTCTTCTCCAGTTCTTTCACTTATTTCTCTTTACCGTCTTTACTCTTTTTCTTTGTCTGGTTTTCTTCTTTTCTATCCATAAGTTTATATTTTCCCTTCAGATGCAACACGTCTCTCTTCTCTAAATTCAAGCCTCAAATGTCATTATGTTGCTGTCATGTCTTCCCGGACAGACTCTTCTGGAATATTCAACTTCTTCTACAGCATCCTAGTTATGTCTTCATCGTCTTTTTCTCGCCTTCACTTGAAATACAATTCCTCCATTCTCTTAATACTTCACGTCTTCACTTTCTCCTTATCAAATTTCTCATATAACGTGATCTATCTTCTTAACTTTATGATCTTACTCTTACGCTTCAATTCATATCTAATTCATTTGGTTTTTCACATTTCATGTCTACATTATCTTCATATCCAACTTCGGCTTCAACCTCAACCAATTTCATTTTTTTTATCATTCATCACCTTCCTCTAATCATTATCTTCATATTTCATTTCCTCGTTATCTATATATCACATTCTTCAACACCATCCTATTTAATATCTTCCCCAACCTCCTCATATCCAATTCTTCCAATACATAATACTTCAAGTATTCGTTATCTTCATATTCAACGTCTAAAACGTCACCCTGTTTCATGCCTCCACCAGCTTCTAATACTTCAAGTATTCGTTATCTTCATATTCAGCGTCTTAAACGTCACCCTGTTTCATGCCTCCACCAGCTTCTAATACTTCAAGTATTTGTTATCTTCATATTCAGCGTCTTAAACGTCACCCTGTTTCATGCCTCCACCAGCTTCTAATACTTCGTATTCAGGGTCTTAAACGTCAACCTGCTTCATGCCTCCACCAGCTTCTAATACTTCAAGTAGTCGTTATCTTCGCATTCAACGTCTTAAACGTCAACCTGTTTCATGCCTCCACCAGCTTCTAATACTTCAAGTATTCGTTATCTTCGTATTCAACGTCTTAAACGTCACCCTAATTCATGCCTCCACCAGCTTCTAATACTTGAAGTATTCGTTATCTTCGTATTCAACGTCTTAAACGTCAACCTGTTTCATGCCTCCACCAGCTTCTAATACTTCAAGTATTCGTTATCTTCGTATTCAACGTCTTAAACGTCACCCTGTTTCATGCCTCCACCAGCTTCTAATACTTCAAGTATTCGTTATCTTCATATTCAACGTCTTAAACGTCACCCTGTTTCATGCCTCCACCAGCTTCTAATACTTCAAGTATTCGTTATCTTCGTATTCAACGTCTTAAACGTCAACCTGTTTCATGCCTCCACCAGCTTCTAATACTTCAAGTATTCGTTATCTTCGTATTCAACGTCTTAAACGTCACCCTGTTTCATGCCTCCACCAGCTTCTAATACTTCAAGTATTCGTTATCTTCGTATTCAACGTCTTAAACGTCACCCTGTTTCATGCCTCCACCAGCTTCTAATACTTCAAGTATTCGTTATCTTCGTATTCAACGTCTTAAACGTCAACCTGTTTCATGCCTCCACCAGCTTCTAATACTTCAAGTATTCGTTATCTTCGTATTCAACGTCTTAAACGTCACCCTGTTTCATGCCTCCACCAGCTTCTAATACTTCAAGTATTCGTTATCTTCGTATTCAACGTCTTAAACGTCAACCTGTTTCATGCCTCCACCAGCTTCTAATACTTCAAGTATTCGTTATCTTCATGTTCAACGTCTTAAACGTCACCCTGTTTCATGCCTCCATCAGTTTCTTTATCCCCCATTTCAAACCTTCCTTATTCCAACCATGCAGCTACATCTTCCTCTTATCTTCCCCTTTATGTAACAAATTTCTGCACTTCTTAATATCTCAACTCTTCCCTTATCTTCCCCATACTTCCGAATCTTCCTCTTATCTTGCTCTTCATATCCAACGTCTCTTTCTACCACATCCCACACCATATCACCCCCAATTTTCACCCTTTCCTTCAGTTCTGCTCTTCTTAATCTCATTTTCTGCTCCTGCATCCTTTCTCTATTCATTATACTCTCAGTATTTTTCAACATCGACCCACATAAAAGTGGGAAATGATGTAGACGAATTCTTCTATTTATATCCTACTTTTTTTTATGGCGACACCAGGACGGGCAAAAAACATCTGCCCTCATCGGGCCTGGGCACGAAGAATACATAAAGAGAAACAGAGACGAAGTGTTGTGACTTGTCAAATGTAAAGGGATGATAAGAGATGTGTAACAAATATCCAAGAATATTCGTTATTGATGTAGACATAGAAAAAGAACCATAACTGAAGGAAGAATTAACATCGAACTGTCCTGGAGAGTCCTATTTGAGTCCGAAAGACCCTTCAGCTGTAGATTCTCTTCTTACAAAATGGAAATAAATGTTTGTTTGTTTGTTTGTCTTACCCGACGTCTTCCTCTTCTCCCTATCTCTCTTATCTCCCCATTTTGCACTGCAAGAAGAAGAGATTCTCCAGCCACCTCAGGTCTTCTGTTCTTAATCAAAAATCCAACGACCATTATGGCATCCGCTACTGCAAATTATCAAGACTGTGCATCAGATAACACACACACACACACACACACACACACACACATACTGAAGTAATTCGGTGTAAGATATTATTCAATATCTGTAATTTTGGCTTACTTTTTTATACAATGATTTCACTGCTATTTTATTTTTTCTTTGTCTCATTTAACCAATTCCATTGGAAATAACATTTATTTTATTCAATTTAATTTA
>JAXCGZ010012879.1:0-7500 GCA_037179515.1 Halocaridina rubra
CGTAAACACAATTAGGTAATCACACACACACACACACACACACACACACACACACACACACACACACACACACACACACCGCGCGTTCAGTGACACACGGAATTGCTCCTCTTAAATTTTAAACGGTTTCGAGTGACTAAAGTGCTTAGTGGAAAACTTTACCATAATTTCCAAAAATCTGAAATCCTGCAGAGTATTGTGAGTACAAAAACTAATATTTGTTGTAAGACGAGACTGTTCATATTAAAGGAAAAAAATTGAGAACTTTTTCGTGAGGAAGAGAGAGAAGCTGCCGTCCAGTTTCTGCCTTGATGGAAATCTAGAAGAGTTGCCAGATGTGGAGCCTCCCACCACATTACCTAATTTTTTGTGTAAACTGGGGAAAGCTCTTAAGCCGTTTTACCTGATCCTGTGGTTCTATATATTGTTAAAAACAGTATCCTTCCCATTTATATTAACTAGTTAGTTAGTTTGATACACGAAAAAATTGAATAATAAAAGAAAAAAAAATTACCAAATACCCACCTGTCAACAGTACTGAGTTAAGTTGCCAAGTAGTACAGCAGTCCTATTTTCTTCATTTTTTTTGCTTTTCTTTTAGCTTTCTCGTTTGCTATTTTGTTATTTTGTATATATATTGAGTTAAATGTAAAGTCTAAATCCCGTGATAACATATCTTGGTTAGCAAGTCAGTTTATCAGGTAGGAAGAATATATAACAGAAACAGGTGGGTGCCACCTCGAACACAAATTCGAATTTTCCTTCAGGTTTGACTTTTGTTTTTCTTTTTCTTTTTATACTTAAATTACCATGGTCAAGTTTTTAAGTTAAGATGTGTGTTACCAGAAAGGAGACAAACTGAGTCACTACATAGCACTTATATGGAGATATAAAAATTCTGTGTGAAGGTAAATTAGAAGTTTTTCTCTTTTCGTTTTTTTTTTCCTCTTTCTCGTCTTCTTTCTATATTCTGTGAGAGGGAGAACATAAAAATGAAGCCATCTCTGTCCCAAACCTCTCCCACCCATGGGTCGGGAGAAGGGGTAGTCATCAGATGACTTAAACAGAGAATCAAGAATTTAGAGGCAATGGTTATAAGCCTTGATGATAAAATTCGGAATATGGATGGAGAAATGAAAGAGAATGAAACACTCAGAGAGCAAATAAGATCTTTGGAGGAGGCAAATAAAGCACAAGGGCAGGAAAGAAAGGAACTAGAAAAAAGAATAAAGAAGCTGGAAGGGGAAAAGAGTCAACTAGAATCTAGAATTTCTAAACAAGAAGATAAAAACAAACAGCTGAATGACAACCTAAAGGAATTAGATGTTAGTTCACTGCTCTCTTCTGAGAGAGACGAGATTGCTGCTTGGAATGTCCAGATTAAGGAAAACATTGAACAGTTTAGAAAAGACTTCCAGGAGCTGAATATGGAAAATGATGCCATGAAAACTTCCTTTGCTGATGCACTAAAGGGGAATGTGGCAGTTAAAGAGTCTGTAAAGGTGGTGGCACTGGAAAACATACAAACAGTTGACTATAAAGAGACAGTAATCGAAAAAATGAAAGACGTTGTGATGGAAAGGGCAAACCCTCTCATCAGACAGGCACTTGATAAGGAGAAGACAGTGGTAATCTCAGGCATAAGTGAATCCCAGGAGCCAACATGGCAGGGGAGACTTGAAGAAAATAAAGCTAACGTTGTAGACCTGATAAGAAAGCTTGGAGTAGTATGTGGTCCTGAGGATATTGTAAACATACACCAACTAGGTAAATATTCGAGGGAAGGAAAGCCGAGACCAACAAAAGTAACCTTTGAGAGAGGGGAGACATGTAGGGAAATATTGTTGAGAAAAAAAAGTCTAAAAGACCTTCAAGAATGCAAAGAAGTGTTCATTAGACGATACAGAACACAGGAAGAGATGGGAAAGATCAAAAACTTGTTGCAAGAGGCAAGAAGGTTAAATGATGAAAGAAATGAAGTAGAGAAGAAAAATTTTCGTTACGGAATACTTCCAGACAAAGGGGAGATAAAGAAGATAATGACAGAAGATCAGGGGATGGGGCCTCATTAAGATTGTTATACACAAATGCTGATGGATTAGCTGGTAAGGCAGTAGAATTAAAAGATAGGATTCACAACAGTAAGGCAGATATAGTAGCAATTACAGAGACTAAGTTGAGTGAGGACATAAACAGTGTCACAGTTTTTCCTAAGGGCTTCAGAATACTAAGGGTCGAAAGATCTGAGAGGACTGGTGGAGGGATAGCACTGCTCATAAGTGAGAGGATTCAAGTTGAAGAGATAAACTTGGCTATAGAAAGTGAGTTCAGGGAATTTCTTGTTGCTCGCATAAATACTGGGTCAGAGAGCATTATAATAACTGTTGTATACAACCCACCAAGGAACCAAAATAGGCTTGAAATTTATGAGGAAAGTCATATAGGTACGATTGAAGTCATAAACTCAGTTGTTAACATGGCGCGGGAGAAAAAATGTAGGATTTTGATTATGGGAGACTTTAATCATAAAGAGATAGATTGGATAAATCTTGACCCAAACAGTAGTGAGGACTCCTTTGGGGCAAGATTCCTAGATTGCGTACAAGGGAATTTCCTACACCAACATGTAATGGAACCAACAAGAGCCAGGGGTGGGGATGAGCCATCACTACTTGATCTGGTGTTCACAGATAATGTGTTGGATATTGAAAATATTGAGTATGAACCACCAATTGGAAAGAGTGACCACTGTGTGTTGTTGATGGAGTATATCATTGAAGACATTCTTCCTGAGAGTAGAGGCACTGAGGACATGAGGAGGAACTATCAGAAAGGAGATTACATCAAAATGAATGAGCTTTTTGCAGTTATTGACTGGAGAACCTTATTTTACAACAAATCTGTACAAGAAATGTATGACATCTTTTGTGAGAAATATGGGAAGATAGTAGATTGCTGCATACCTGTCACCAAAGTAGGTGTAATTCATGCCAGAGAGAAATGGTTCGATAATGGGTGTAAAAGAGCTAAGGAGTGGAGAGACAAATGCTGGAAAAGGTATAGGAGGAGAAAAAACATAAATGCCTGGCAAACCTACAAAAGAGCAAGAAATGACTACCTAAGTAAAAGGAGAGAGGCAGAGAAAGATTATGAGAGGGACATCACCAGGAAGGCTAAAGAAAATCCCAAGCTTTTCCACAGCTTTATCAGAGGAAAACTGAAGGTAAAAGAACAAGTTTTAAGGCTAAAGAGAGCGGATGGAAGCATCACTGAGACGGACGAAGAGATCTGCAAAGAATTGAACAAGGAGTTTCAGTCAGTATTTACAGTAGAAAATACCCCACCCCCTCAGATTGCAGTGATAGAAGCTCAAGGGCCGGTATTAGAGAACATCAACCTTACAGCCACAGAGGTATGCAAAGCGCTGATGGATTTAGATGTTCATAAAGCTACAGGTCCTGATGACATATCCCCTCATGTGCTTAAAAAATGCGCAAACACAATATCAGTGGCACTAAGTATCATATTTAAGGAGTCATTGGAGTCGGGGGAGATTCCAAGATGCTGGAAACAAGCAAATGTGATACCTATCTTCAAAAAGGGAAGGAGGGATACGGCTCTGAACTATAGACCAGTTTCCTTGACTAGCATAGTTTGCAAAGTTATGGAGAAACTACTAAGGAAACATATCTCTCTTCACTTGGAATCCTTCAACTTTTTGTCAGTGAGGCAACATGGCTTCAGAGAAGGAAGATCAACAGTAACAAAATTATTAGAATTTTATGATGAGGTAAGCCAAATCTTACAGGAAAGAGAGGGCTGGGCAGATTGCATATTCCTAGACTTCCAGAAAGCGTTTGACACTGTTCCACATGGGAGACTTATTAGGAAGCTGCAATCAATGGCTAGAATAGGTGGAAATGTCTTGGAATGGATAAAAACTTACTTAGAAGGAAGGGAACAGAGGGTTAGAGTAAGACACTCAGTGTCTGAATGGAGAAGAGTTAGTAGTGGAGTTCCACAGGGTTCAGTTTTAGGGCCACTTTTGTTCCTTGTATATGTAAATGACCTACCAGAGTCTGTAAATTCATTCATGAATATGTTTGCAGATGATGCAAAGATTGTGAAGAAAGTAAAAAACGAGAACAATGGTAGAGAACTTCAGGAGGATCTAAATAATCTGCATGAGTGGTCAGAAAAGTGGCTAATGAAATTCAATACTTCAAAATGTAAGGTAATGAGAATGGGTACAAGTGCAAGAAGGCCCAAGCTTGACTACTCGGTGGCTGGAGTACAACTTCAAGAGACAGAAAATGAGAGAGATCTAGGAGTAAACATACTGGCAGATTTGTCTCCAGAAATGCATATAAATGGCATAGTAAGGGCAGCATATGCATTCTTATCAAATGTAAGGGTAGCCCTCAGGCACATGGACAAGGAAATGTTCAGAAATATTTATGTAACCTATGTGAGGCTAAAACTCGAATATGCAGCCCCCTTTTGGAATCCGCACTTGAAAAAGCACATAGCTAAGCTTGAAAAAGTTCAAAGACATGCTACGAAACTGGTGCCAGAAATACGCAATCTCAGTTATGATGAGAGGCTGAGGGAATAAGACTTACCATCACTCGAAGCTAGAAGAGTGAGGGGGGATATGGTGACAGTTTTTAAATTCCTTCATGGTTATGATAGAGTGGATAGGGATCGATTTTTTTATATGGCTGGCTCTAGAACTAGAGGTCATAGTTTGAAGCTTCGTAAGAAAACTTCTTTGCAGGATGTAAGGAAATACTTTTTCAGTGTAAGAGTAGTTGATAATTGGAATTGGCTAAGCGAGGAGGTAGTTAATGCTATCTCAATCCATAGTTTTAAGGACAGGTATGATAAGTATCACTAAGTCTAAAATGGAACCGATCAGGAGACGGGAAGATATGAGCTTTGGGCTCTTTCCCGTAAACACAATTAGGTAATCACAATTAGGTAATCACACACATACACACACACACACCAAGGAACCAGAATAGGCTTGAAGTTTATGAGAAAAGTCATATAGGTACTATTGAAGTTATAAACTCAGTTGTTAACATGGCACGGGAAAAAAAATTTAGGATTTTGATTATGGGAGACTTTAATCATAAAGAGATAGATTAGATAAATCTTGACCCACACAGTGGTGAGGACTCATTCGGGGCAAGATTCCTAGATTGCGTACAAGAGAATTTCCTACACCAACACGTAATGGAACTAACAAAGGCCAGGGGTGGGGATGAGCCATTACTACTTGATCTAGTGTTCACAGATAATGTGTTGGATATTGAAAAAATTGAGTATGAACCACCAATTGGAAAGAGTGACCACTGTGTGTTGTTGATGGAGTATATCATTGAAGATATTCTTCCTGAGAGTAGAGGCACTGAGGACATGAGGAGGAACTATCCGAAAGGAGATTACATCAAAATGAATGACCTTTTTGCAGTTCTTGACTGGAGAAACTTATTTTACAACAAATCTGTACAAGAAATGTATGCCATCTTTTGTGAGAAATATGGCAAGATAGTAGATTGCTGCATACCTGTCACCAAAGTAGGTGTAATTCATGCCAGAGAGAAATGGTTCGATAATGGGTGTAAAAGAGCTAAGGAGTGGATAGACAAATGCTGGAAAAGGTATAGGAGAAGAAAAAACATAAATGCCTGGCAAACCTACAAAAGAGCAAGAAATGACTACCTAAGTAAAAGGAGAGAGGCAGAGAGAGACTATGAGAGGGACATCACCAGGAAGGCTAAAGAAAATCCCAAGCTTTTCCACAGCTTTATCAGAGGAAAACTGAAGGTAAAAGAACAGGTTTTAAGGCTAAAGAGAGCGGATGGAAGCATCACTGAGACGGATGAAGAGATCTGCAAAGAATTGAACAAGGAGTTTCAGTCGGTATTTACAGTAGAAAATACCCCACCCCCTCAGATTGCAGTGATAGAAGCTCAAGGGCCGGTATTAGAGAACATCAACCTTACAGCCACAGAGGTATGCAAAGCACTGATGGATTTAGATGTTCATAAAGCTACAGGTCCTGATGACATATCCCCTCATGTGCTTAAAAAATGCGCAAGCACAATATCAGTGGCACTAAGTATCATATATAAGGAGTCACTGGAGTCAGGGGAGATTCCAAGATGCTGGAAACAAGCAAATGTGATACCTATCTTCAAAAAGGGAAGGAGGGATACGGCTCTGAACTATAGACCAGTTTCCTTAACCAGCATAGTTTGCAAAGTTATGGAGAAACTACTTAGGAAACATATCTCTCTTCACTTGGAATCCTTCAACTTTTTGTCAGTGAGGCAACATGGATTCAGAGAAGGTAGATCAACAGTAACAAACTTATTAGAATTTTATGATGAGGTAAGCCAAATCTTACAGGAAAGAGAGGGCTGGGCAGATTGCATATTCCTAGACTTCCAGAAAGCGTTTGACACTGTTCCACATGGGAGACTTATTAGGAAGCTGCAATCAATGGCTAGAATAGGTGGAAATGTTTTGGAATGGATAAAAACTTACTTAGAAGGAAGGGAACAGAGGGTTAGAGTAAGACACTCAGTGTCTGAATGGAGAAGAGTTAGTAGTGGAGTTCCACAGAGTTCAGTTTTAGGGCCACTTTTGTTCCTTGTATATGTAAATGACCTACCAGAGTCTGTAAATTCATTCATGAATATGTTTGCAGATGATGCAAAGATTGTGAAGAAAGTAAAAAACGAAAACAATGGTAGAGAACTTCAGGAGGATATAAATAATCTGCATGAGTGGTCAGAAAAGTGGCTAATGAAATTCAATACTTCAAAATGTAAGGTAATGAGAATGGGTACAAGTGCAAGAAGGCCCAAGCTTGACTACTCGGTGGCTGGAGTACAACTTCAAGAAACAGAAAACTAGAGAGATCTAGGAGTAAACATACTGGCAGATTTGTCTCCAGAAATACATATAAATGGCATAGTAAGGGCAGCATATGCATTCTTATCAAATGTAAGGGTAGCCTTCAGGCACATGGACAAGGAAATGTTCAGAAATATTTATGTAACCTATGTGAGGCCAAAACTCGAATATGCAGCCCCCTTTTGGAATCCGCACTTGAAAAAGCACATAGCTGAGCTTGAAAAAGTTCAAAGACATGCCACGAAACTGGTGCCAGAAATACGCAATCTCAGTTATGATGAGAGGCTGAGGGAATTAGACTTACCATCACTCGAAGCTAAAAGAGTGAGGGGGGATGTGATGACAGTCTTTAAATTCCTTCATGGTTATGATAGAGTGGATAGGGATCGATATTTTGAAATGGCTGGCTCTAGAACTAGAGGTCATAGTTTGAAGCTCCGTAAGAAAACTTCTTTGCAGGATGTAAGGATATACTTTTTCAGTGTAAGAGTAGTTGATAATTGGAATTGGCTAAGCGAGGAGGTAGTTAATGCTATCTCAATCCATAGTTTTAAGGACAGGTATGATAAGTAT
>JAXCGZ010012880.1:0-2500 GCA_037179515.1 Halocaridina rubra
ATATATATATATATATATATATATATATATATATATATATATATATATATATATATATATATATATATATATATATATATATATATATTATATATATATATATATATATATATATATATATATATATATATATATATATATATATATATATATATATATATATATATATATATATATATATATATATATATATATATATATATATATATATATATATATATATATATATATATATATATATATATATATATATATATATATATATATATATATATATATATATATATATATATATATTATATATATATATATATATATATATATATATATATATATATATATATATATATATATATATATATATATATATATATCTATATATATATATATATATATATATATATATATATATATATATATATATATATATATATATATATATATATATATATATATATATATATATATATATATATATATATATATATATATATATATATATATATATATATATATATATATATATATATATATATATATATATATATATATATATATATATATATAATATACATATATATATATATATATATATATATATATATATATATATATATATATATATATATATATATATATATATATATATACATATACATATACATATACATATACATATACATATACATATATATATATATATATATATATATATATATATATATATATATATATATATATATATATATATATATATATATATATATATATATATATATATATATATATATATATATATATATATATATATATATATATATATATATATATATATATATATATATATATATATATATATATATATATATATATATATATATACATATATACATATATACATATATATATATATATATATATATATATATATATATATATATATATATATATATATATATATATATATATATATATATATATATATATATATATATATATATATATATATATATTATATATATATATATATATATATATATATATATATATATATATATATATATATATATATATATATATATATATATATATATATATATATATATATATATATATATATATATATATATATATATATATATATATATATATATATATATATATATATATATATATATATATATATATATATATATATATATATATATATATATATATATATATATATACATATATGCATAGAGAGAGAGAGAGAGCGAGAGAGAAAGAGAGACAGATAGATATATAGATAGAAATATTCAGACTGATATACGTAAGCCAATCACATTGTTCATCAGATATACCATTTAGTTAGATAGGAAGCATTTTATCTATTAAAAATGTACTTATATATATATATATATATATATATATATATATATATATATATATATATATATATATATATATATATATATATATATATATATATATATATATATATATAAATATATATATATATATATATATATATATATATATATATATATATATATATATATATATATATATATATATATATATATATATATATATATATATATATATATATATAAATTATTTTTTATAAATGACCGAAAAATTAATGATAAGATACTCTTAAGCATCTCATTATTTGTGATGCAATCATTGGAATAATCCTATAAATAGCAGAGACTTGTTTAATGTACAGAAATAATAATAGGAATAAAGAATATACTACCTACAAACATCACACTGAAAAGAACTCTTCTTACATATCGATCAAAAAAAGTTGAATAACATAATGGATGGCCATTTCAGAAAATATTCTGACTGAATATATTAATGGACTGACGAACTTGTTGCATACAAGACAAATGTTAAAAGGTGAAAGATCGTCATCACAACTCTTTTTCTCCATTTCATAGTTTTTAATGAATATTACCCTCGATATGATTGCGGTGAGATTTTGCACAATTGAGAATCAACTTCATAATATTCTGGTGTTCATCATATTTATTGGTATACCTCATGAAAATATATCTATATTATCAGTTAAAGAATGAGACATAGGATATATAAAACATTTATTTTATTGATATAATGATTAAATATATGTATAATTTCTTCCTGTCTAGCATAATAGTTACTGTAATGTGGTGACAAAGGTAGATTGTTTTTAAAGTTAAAGTTAAAGTTTGCCAGTGTTTCAGTTCCGATATCCATCTGAGATGCTCCTCGGAACGTCAGCCGAGGAAAGCCCCAACCCCCCCCACTGTGGCGCCCATCCACAGCAAGTAACCTTCCCAGTAAACAACTTAACCTCTTGATCCTGAGCGGGAACCGATCTGTCGACCTCGCGAATGCGAGGCCAGCGCGTTATCACTGTACTAGCTGGTGTGATGATTGAACAGGATTATCTACCATAAAATACAAACTGCGATGCTGAAAAACGTTTTTAAAGCATTTCAACCGTCATAGCTAAATTTCGCGACCACAA
>JAXCGZ010012880.1:7500-12321 GCA_037179515.1 Halocaridina rubra
TTATTATTATTATTATGATTATTATTATGATTATTATTATTATTATTATTAATATTATTATTACTATTATTATTATTATAATTATTATTATTGTTATTATTATTATTATTATTATTATTATTATTATTATTATTATTATTATTATTATTATTATTATTATTATTATTATTATTATTATTATTATTATTATTATTATTATTATTATTATTATTATTATTATTATTATTATTATTATTATTATTATTATTTTTATTATTATTATTATTATTATTATTATTATTATTATTATTATTATTATTATTATTATAATTATTATTATTATTATTATTATTATTATTATTATTATTATTATTATTATTATTATTATTATTATTATTATTATTATTATTATTATTATTATTATTATTATTATTATTATTATTATTATTATTATTATTATTATTATTATTATTATTATTATTATTATTATTATTATTATTATTATTATTATATTATTATTATTATTATTATTATTATTGTTATTATTATTATCATTATTATTACTATTATTATTATTATTATTATTATTATTATTATTATTATTTTATTATTATTATTATTATTATTATTACTTATTATATTGTTATTATTGTTATTATTATTATCGTTATTATTATTATTATTATTATTATTATTATTATTATTATTATTATTATGATTATTATTATGATTATTATTGTTTTTATTATTATTATTATTATTATTTTTATTACTATTATTATTATATTATTATTATTATTATTATTATTATTACTATTATTTAATATTATTATTATTATTATTATTATATTATTATCATTATCGTCATTATTATTATTTTATTTCTGTTTTATTATTATTATTACTATTATTATCATTATTATTATTATTATTATTATTATTATTATTATTATTATTATTATTATTATTATTATTATTATTATTATTATTATTATTATTATTATTTATTATTATTATTATTATTATTATTATTATTATTATTATTATTATTATTATTGTTATTATAATTATTAATACTATTATTTTTATTATTATTATTATTATTATTATTATTATTATTATTATTATATATTATTATTATTATTATTATTATTATTATTATTATTATTATTATTATTATTATTTTTATTATTATTATCCTTCTCCAGCATCGCAGCAGCTGCAATAGCTTTAATAGCTTCATTTGCAGCGGTGGCAGTGGGGAGATGTAGGCGGCAAAAGAGACTTTGGTGGCAGTGGCAGCAGCAGCAACATCTGCTTTGGCGGCAGAACAGAAGAGCCAGCATCAGCAGTAGAAGTAGCAGCACTTGTATTATCAGCAGTAGCAACCGCAGAAGCAGCAGAAGCAACGACTGAAGGAATGACAGCAGCAGTAGCAGCAGCAGCAGTGGCAGCAGAAGTGGTAGCAGCATCTACAGCGGCAGTGGCATCAGCAGCAACAGCAGAAGCAGCAGCAGCAACAGCAGCATTGGTAGTAGAAGCAGCCATAGCAGCATCTGTGTCAGCAGCAGAAGAAATGGCAGCACAAGCAGTGATTGCAGCAGTAATGGCAGCGGCAGCAGCAGCAGCGACAACAGCAGTAGCAGCAGCAGCAGTGGCAGCAGCAGCATTAGCAATGGCAATTACAGCAGCAGCAGCGGCAGAAGCAGCAGCACCAGGAACACCACCAGCACTACCAGCACCACCACCACCAATAGCGGAGGCGGCTGCAGCAGCAGAAGCAGAATAAGTGGTATCAACAGCAGTAGCAACAGCAGTGCTAGTGACAGAAAAATTAGCAACGGCAGTGCTATGGCAGCAACAGCAGTGGAAAAAGCTGCACCAGCAACAGGAGCAACAACAGTAGTGGCGGCAGGAGTTGCAGCAGCAATGGTGGCAGCAGCAGCTATCAGAGGCAACAACAGTAAAATGGACATCAGCAGCAGCATTGCCAAAAGGAGCAGATTAGCAGCAAAGGAAGAGGTAGCAACAGCAGCAGCGCCAGCAACAGCGGTAGTATCAGCAGCATTAGTGCCATAGCAATGACAGCAGTAGTAGCAGCAGCAGCAGTGCCACTAGCAGTAGCAGCAGTAGTAGCGGCAGCAGCAGTGCCACTAGCAGTGGCAGCAGTAGTAGCAGCAGCAGCAGTGCCACTTAGCAAAAGCTGCAACAGCGGAGCAACAGGACCTGCAACAGCAGTAATAGCTCCAGCAGCAGCACCACCACCACCACCAATAGCAGTAGCATAAGCAGAACCAGTAGCAGCAGCAACAATGGCAGTAGTATCAGCAGCAGCAGCATTGGGAGCAGAGCAGCAGTGGCATCGGTAGCATCAGAAGCAACAGCAGCAGAAATAGCTACAGTGACAGCAACAACAGTGCCAGCGGCAGTGACAGCAGAAGCAGCAGTAGCAGCAACAGCAACGGCAGGAGCAGTGGCAGCAGCAGCTGCAGGAGCAGTGGCAGCAGCAACAGTATCAGGGATGGCAGTAGCAGCAGTAGTGACAGCAGCGGCAGTGGGAGGAGCAGTCATAGTCATAGTCATAGATTTTATTGCCAAATATTCAGTATACATACAGGAATAAATATGTACATTATATTCAGAGGCACTAGCCTGCTGAGCAAGAGCTCCTTGGCAGGTAGTTTAATATACATTTCACATAATTTAAAGTATGACGGCAATAGTTAACAAAAGCTCCAATATAGCAATGTCATACTTATCTTGTAATAAAACAAAATAGTAGCCTGACCTTAATCTGGATATAATGATGCACTAATACTGTATTAATTATTAATCAACAGCTGCTTGATTTTGCCTAGTAAATAAATGCTATTTGAGTTTCTTTTTAAAGAAGGTTGTGCCAGTTATTGTTTTTAAATATTCTGGCAATGCATTCCAACATTTTGGGCCAAAACAGTGAATAGAAAATTTGTACAAGGTTGTTCTCAGCTGTGGACATATCAACTTTATATTGTTACCTCTGGTTCCATGGTTGTGTTGAATAAATCTAAATAATTTTCTGTTATCATTAACATCACTATGTATAATAATAAGACAGAAATATTGTATCAGGTAATTAAATTTAAGCAAGTTTAGCTCCTTGAATAGAGGAAGTTGAGTCATATTTTCCACTATATGTAATAGTTCTGATCAGTCTTTTCTGAGTTACATATACATCCCTTACAATTGCGGCCAAGTACAACCACAGATGGACAAACAGTATATAATATGAGGATAACACAGGGAATAGTATATGCTTTTTAAGGCCTCATTTGTTAGGTTATGGCGAATTTTATACAAAATTCCACACGTCTTGGACAGTTTTGAGCAGACAGATTGAATATGATATTTCCAACTTAAATTTTCATCAATAATTACTCCCAAAAATTTCTTACAAGCAACTCTTTTAACTTCATACCTATTCATATTAACTTGATCAATATTGTGAACTACAGATCTATTTTGAAATGAGATATAGTCAGTTTTGGAAACATTTAGCTTTAATTTATTAACAGAGACCCAGTTGTTAATTTTTTCTAGTTCACTATTTAAAACAGAATGCAGGTGGTCAAGGTTATTATCATGCAAGAAAAGGTTGGTGTCATCTGCATAAAGAATATATTTGAAGTTATTACTGGCATTGGAAATATCATTTATATAAACTAAAAATAACAATGGGCCCAGTATTGATCCCTATGGTACTCCCCTCTCAATAGTTTGCAACAAAGATGCTGTTCCCATTACAATATACGGCTTGTTTTCTATTTTTAAGTAGCTCTTAAATAACTGCAATGGTGTTCCCCTAATACCCACACAAGTTAGTTTTTTCTATTAGTATGTCATGGTCTAATGAGTCAAATGCTTTGGACAAGTCTAGGAAAACCCCTGCAACAGTTTTTTTTTTCCAAAGTTTGATAAACATCACTTGTGAAGTTCATTATTGCTTTTTCAGTGGTCTTATTATTACGGAATCCGTATTGATTTTCAGATAATAGGTTGAACTTTTCAAGGAATTCTTTAAGTCTGTGAACAATTGTTTTTACAAACACTTTACTTAAGGACGGTAAGATTGATATAGGCCTATAGTTATTTTCATCATTTACAGAGCCTGACTTAAATATAGGTATTACTTTAGCACGTTTTAGTTTGTCTGGTAAACATCCTTGCTGAAAACATAGAGTGATTATGTGGGTAAGTGGGGGTACCAATGTAATGGGCAGTGACCTGGAGTAGTTTTGATGGAATTTTATCATATCCCGACGCTGTATTTGGTTTTAAGGTTTTTATATATTTAGTGACTTCCTCCCTTGTTACAGGATACAAGTAAAACGAAAAGTCTGGTGGATTATTAAGAAACTGGCGGTGCGAGTTTTGTTGCACATTTTGTTGTTCCTGTGTTGATTGTGCTATAGTTAAGAAATGATTATTAAAGATATTAGCAGTGTGGTCATTATAATTTTTTTTATTTGATTTCCTTTGAATGAGTAATTTGTTTTCGTCCCATTAGGCTGTTTGTAATGTATTCCAGGTGGACTTGCTGTTTCCTTGTTCCTTCTTTAGCTTATCCTGAAAATATCTACTTTTTTGCAGCTCAAAGTAGTGTTACTAATTTGTTCCTGTAGCAGCAGCAGTAGCATCATTGGCAGCAGCAGCAGCAGCTCCAACATCATAGGCAGCAGCAACAGCAGCAGCAGTAGTAGTAGTAGTAGTAGTAGTAGTAGTAGTAGTAGTAGTAGTAGTAGTAGTAGTAGTAGTAGTAGTAGTAGTAGTAGTAGTAGTAGTAGTAGTAGTAGTAGTAGTAGT
>JAXCGZ010012881.1:0-12280 GCA_037179515.1 Halocaridina rubra
CAATATCACTGACAACGAACTAACTAGGGAAACACGAACGACAATATTCATTTATAATTATTAATTAATTCATTAATCTATTTAGAATCGTAACTGTCAAGCTGGAATTATATTATCATATACTAATCTCGAGTTTTGGGCCCATGTTTGGTTTACTAAATATTTACTTAATTATTTCTTTAACTACATTTCTTTAACTAATTTATTAGTTCATTTGCTATTATTATTATTGCTATAATTATTATTATTATTATTATTATTATTATTATTATTATTATTATTATTATTATTACATATATAATACCATACTCTGCAAACTAGCACATCATGAAAAGTGGTTAATGCCATGAAGGGGAAACATGTCGAAAATGCCTCGAATGATCCTTGCTGAGTGTCATAGAGCTTAAGTGCCTGAGTGCCAGAGGGTCCGAATGCCAGACAGCCTGACTGTCAGAACACAAGATATCCAGTGGGCATGAGTGCAAGAGTGTCAGTCTGAATGTAAAACAATTTGCGTGCCAAGGTGCTCAAGTGTCACAGATTTTGAGTGCCCCATCGCCAGAGACCCTGAGTCTGAGTGTCAGTCTGAATGCCAGAGCCTGAGTGCATGATCGCCAGAGAGTCAATGACAGAGAGGCTGAGTGCCAGAGCACCCGAAGCTTGTGAGCAAAAGCGCGCCTAAGAACCAGAGTGCCTGCGAACAAGTGCTACACAGCCAAAATGCTTGAATGTGAGTGTGTCTGATGGCCTGAGTACTAGAGAATCTGAGAGCAAGAGTGTGTGAGAGCTAGAAAACCTGAGTGCCTGGGTGTATTATAATAATAATAATAATAATAATAATTATAATAATAATAATAATAATAATAATAATAATAATAACAATAATAATAATAATAATAATAATAATAATAATAATAATAATAATTATAGCAATAATAATAATAATAATAATAATAATAATAATAATAATAATAACAATAACTGATATATAAATACCTCCTGGGGGAGGGGGACGAATACTTACTCCGTGTCCTCCTGCGTGTTGTAATAGTCGACTAAATGGGCGGAGCGAGGGGACTGGGAATCCCCACCTTTATATTTACTTCCCACAAAGAGTCAAAGTATTTTCTTTGACTCTGCCACCCCCCTTATAAGGGGGGTATATGGCTTCGTTATATGGATGGACAAACAATTTAAAAAATTTCCCTCCAACTGTCGGAATTCAAGCCAAGAACCTGTAGAACAGAAGTTCATGACTTAGTCTACATGGCCACAGAGGTCGTAAAACAGAGAAAACTGGAACTTCAACTGATGCTTCAGAATGGCAGAGGGCGCCACGGCGCATTTTTAAGTTAGTATGTAAGTATATATAATTAGGTAGATTATGTAGCGAAGTAAGTACTGGGTAGGCAGGTATACAAGCAAGTAAAAAAGTACGTAGATAAGTAAATAAGTGGGAACGTAGTTTTGTTAGTGGGTTACAAGAATGTAATTGAGAAGGAAGATTGAGTAATAAGCAGTTAAGTAAGAAGCTAAGTAGGTAAATAGAATGGCAGTTAGGTAAGCAAGTATTTAGGTAGACAAATATATAAGTGGTTAAGTTACTAGGTAAGTACGTAGGAGGATAAGAAGGTAGGCAGGTAGGCAAATAGGTAGGTGGATAAATAACTAAGTAGTTAGGTAAGTAGGATGATAAGAAGTTAGATGGATGGAGAGGCAGGTTAGTAGATAGGTAGGTATGTAAGTACGTAGGTAGGTAGGTGTATTCTATGCTCCAGTGAGATGGAATATCATCTCGGCGGTTCGGTCCGCGTTATAAACTCATGCATGTATTATTCAATGTGCAGTCTTCCGCAGAAGACGATGGGGAGGAGGAGGAGGAGGAGGAGGAGGAGGAGGAGGCTGGAAGGAAGGAGAATAGAAGGAAGAAGAGGAAAAGTATGATGGATGGAAGGAAAAGCGAATGAGGAAGAGGAAGAATGAGAAGAGAGGCGGAAGAAGAGGAAAAGAAGGCTGCAGGGAAGAAAAAGTGGAGGAGGAAGAGGAAGATTGAGAATATAAGGACGAAAAGGAAAAAGAGGATGGAGGAAAAAAGGAAAAGAGGAGGAGAAAAAAGAGAAGAGGAAGCAGGTACAGGAAAAGGAAGCTGGAAGGAAGAAGAGGAGGTGGAGGAGGAAGCTAAGAATGAGTAGAAGAGGAAAAAGAGGAAAAGGATGATGAGAGGAAGGAAGAGAAGAGAAGGGGAAAGGAAGAAGAGGAAGGAGGAGGAGGTCAATCAGGCTGGAAGGAAGAAGAGGAGGAGGGGAGGTGGAAGAGGAAGATGATGTTACAACCCCAAACAAGCTTGTTAACCCTTTTAACTACAAATACCGCTGTTCAATCAATCAGCGTTCAATTCACCTCGAACAGCCAATCATAATGAAGTTTCTGTCCTTACCCTCTACCCTACTTCAGCTGACTAGTCTTAACCCCATTACCTCCCCACTGTCCAAGGCTTTAAAAACCCAGTTAGGAAGACCGGCGAGAGAGTACAGTTCCAGTCCAGTGATCGTCACGACATACCAGGAGTATATTCCCCGGACCGGCCTTTTCATTTCTTCCACCTGAAGCTCCTTGTTTTTTGTATTGTATATTCTTTATTGTGTATTAGTTTATTGCTCTCCTCCCAGGTTCCATTTTACTTTTGATGTCAGTTAAAAGTTATAGTAATTACCATTATTCATTCCTTGTTGGTTTTTGTCTGTTTTTGTTTATCTCTAGGTTTATATTAATTATTAAGGTGTTTAAGTCTGTTTTTTGTTAATCTGTAGAATTATATTAATTATTAATGTGCTTAGGTCTGTTTGTTAATCTGTAGGATTGTATTAATGTATATATTTGTCTGTTTTGTTAATCTGTAGGTTTGTAAAATCTCAGATTATAATTCCTATCGTATTTGGTGAAATTGATATTACAATTGTTATAAATTGTTCACTTTATTTCCATGCCCTTCACTATTTCTATTTCCATGCCCTTCACTATTTCGAGTCATTTATCCATTGCCACATGGTCATATATTAGTCCTGGGTCAAGGGCATGAAAAACTTGAATTTGGTATTAACCAGTCAGACCAGGGTGTAATATATTGGAGACCTTGCCAGGATCCTTGTTCAAAGTAAAGTAGTTTACATTAACTTCTTCCTTGTTCCCGTATTGTTATATCAATTGTAGTATGATTTCAGGAAAGTGAACAGTGAATTCTTGAGTTTTTATTTTTTGTGAAACAAATTTTTGTGTGCGTAATTTTGTCTGTGTCTTTTGTTATAAGAAGTAATAAACGTCATAAACGTAACAAGTGAGATGATCGTTGGTCATTAGTGTATACTTGCTATCTTGCGTGGTAGCCGCATAGTAAACACTAATTTGAACGTAGGGTGACGGTAGTTCTCTATACATTCTTCCAGGACTCGTTACTTTGTTAACTTAATTAATCTCATGAATCCGTATTGAATGGCTCGTTAGATTTTATCAAGAATCGTCAGTTAAATTTTTCGGAGTGCTTTATATTTTCAAGTCTCTTTATTCAAGTATCAATATTCAACGTACCCTCACAAGTATCCAAGTTTCAAAGTACTCTGCTCAAGTACCGGGATACGTATAATCCCATCATCATGCTAGTTTCTAGTTTCTCTACTTAACAAGTCGTTATTACTCGAGTGTAGAAGTATTTGGATATAGTTAAGCATAGATTCCGGGGTCGTGCTTGACTATCGCTACTGTATTTTACCCAGAGCTTCCTCGCTTCATTTTTCCTGAAGTTTTCATTAATAATCATCATGGCTAGTAAAGAATGTGATATATCATTTTTCTTGAAGTCTCCCTCTTGGGATCATGTAAGTGACATTAGAAAAGCTGTTTGGTTAAAGATTGCTGAACATTATAAAATTGCTCTTCCAACTCACCCCTCAAAGGGGACCAGGGAAAAAGTTGAGGAACTTGTTTTTAAACGTTTAATGAAACAAGGTGTCCTTGAAGTAGTTGCTGAATATGTTTCAATACCTGAAGATACCGGGGAAGATTTCGATCCAGACGAGATTCATAAGTCGTTTTAGAAAAAGGAAATTAAAGTAGCTCTTAATGATAAGGCTACTCGGAAAGCTGACACCTTCTTCGCTCGAGTTAAAGAAGTATAAATTAGAACTTTAGTATAATATGGAAGTAGAAACGAGAAAATTGGAAGTAGAAACGGGGAGAAGGGAATTAGGAAGTAGAAACGAGAATGGGTAGAGAATTGAAAGAGTCAGAACAGGTTGGTAAGCATAGGGACATAGAACTATCTATAAAGAAGAAAGAGGTATCTTTCAACTTTTCCACAGTTTCTTCTATGGTACCAATATTTGACGAAGGAGACATTGATGGGTCCTTTAAATTGTTTGAGAAAATCGCTACTAAACAGAAGTGGCCAAAAGAAGAGTGGATGAACGTTATAGGTCCTAAATTGTCGGGAAAGTCTCCTGAGAGTCTATAGTAGTTTGGATGAAACGGAAGACTATGATTTTGTTGAAACTCAAATACTTCATGCCGTGCAATCACACCCGAAGGATATAGGCAGAAATTTAGGAATATGACTAAAGCTAAGTATCAAACCTATGTGGAATTTGCCACCGAGAAAATGCGACAGTTCAAAAGGCAGCCTCCTGGCTAGTACAGTGGTAATGCGCTGGCCTCGCATTCGCGAGGTCGACGGATCGCGCCTCGTCCAGGTAAGAGAGTTTAAGCTGTTTACTGGGGAGGTTACTGCTGTGGCTGGTCACCACAGTGGGGGGTTGGGGCCTGTGCCGGTTGGCGACCACCCTATGGGTCCTCCATGACCCGTTCCACCCATCCGTGGGTGGAGAATCTAAAGAAAAAAGGGAGGGGTTCAAAAGGTGGTTAGAATCTTTAAATGTCACTACATATTCCGAACTTGTGAATGTAATAGTCTTGGAGGAATGGAAGAATAAAATACCATTTCCTATACTTCAACATGTAGAGGAGAGCAATATAACGGAGCTTCTTCAGGTGGCAGAAATGGCAGATGCTCAGGCCTTACGGTTGGAATCCTGGAATGTGTGTGGGGTGGATCGTGGTGTTTTTTTAAAATCTTCCTCTCGTGATCCCCAAAGTATATTTAGTGATGGGCAGAGAGAAAATAAGTAAAATTCAAACCAGCTAGTTTGTGCTTATTGCAAGAAAGTAGGACATACATTTGCACAGTGTAAACATCCAGGGTGCCAAGTTTCAAAGAAGGGTTTTACTGCTACAAATTCCAATACTAAACCTGTTGCTTCTAATTCTTGCTCCTCTCATATCAGTATGTTCAATGCATTTACTTTCTCGGGTCATGTCGCACTTAGCCCGAAGGGTCGGGCATTCCCCATAACTATTCTTAGAGATACTGGGGCTGCTCAGTCCATTTTAGTTCATGACGCTATTCCTAATCTGAGTCATTAGTCAACAGAAAAGGAGGTTTTACAGTCTGATTTAACGTCTCATATGTCATATCCTCTTGCACGAGTTTATCTTGAGTGCCCACTGTTCAAGTCAAATAAAAAAGTAGTTGTCAAATATGGCAAATTGCCTGTTCAGGACTTCAGCTATTATTGGGAAATGATCTCGCTGGAACTCTTACCGTACCTACTATTACTGCTGCTGATAATCCTCTTCCTAGAGTTCTTGATGAATCCCCAGATCTTTTTCCTTCTTGTGCAGTAACAAGGGCTCAAGCTAAACTCGCCGTGTCTAAATCATCTAATACATTGTCATCCTTGCCTTCCTCTAAAGTTCAGGAGGATCTCCTGAACCATCCATTGTCTAAAGAAGAACTAATACAAGCACAGAATTCTGATCCGTCGTTGGCAGTGATGCAACATGTTGCTGTAGATCATGATGACAAAGGCATCCCAAAAGAAATTCAGTCTGAGCAGGGTACGAATTTTACAAGTCAAACTTTTCAGCAGGTCTTAACTGAGTTGGGAGTCAAACATGTAACTTCATATGCCTATCACTCACAGTCTCAGGGATGTATGGAAAGATTTCACCAAACTTTAAAGCTCGTGTTGCGAGAATATTGTTTACCATATGCATTTCAGAAAAAGTTGCTATGTCATAGCAACACCTGATCGTAGAAATAAAACACAGTTGGTTCATGTGAATTTACTCAAACCTTACTATTCCAGATCACCAGAGGTAGATATCGGAACTGTTTCTCCAGTTGCAGTATGTGTGGCAGACACCAACCCTATGTCTGAGATGGGATTGGATGGTGATGCTGAGAGTAGCCTACCTGTTGACTTACCCTGTAACTAAGGCTCGCTCTCCAACACCAGTATAATACAGAATCTTAATGATTATTTTAGTGATCTTCATCCAAACCAGAAGGCAGACTTGGCTCAGCGGTTGCATCAGTTTCCCTCTGTTATTTCTGATTCTCCAGGACTGTGTAATTATATCCAACATGACATAAAGTTGATTAGTTCAGGTCAAGTCCCTATTAGGCAAGCTCCATATAGATTGCACCCCCATAAGAATGACATTATGAAGAGAGAAGTAGATTATCTATTAACTCAAGGCTTAGCTGAACCAAGTTTTGTTAATCTGTAGGTTTGTAAAATCTCAGATTATAATTCCTATCGTATTAGGTGAAATTGATATTACAATTGTTATAAATTGTTCACCTTATTTCTATGCCCTTCACTATTTCAAGCCATTTATCCATTGCCACATGGCCATATATTAGTCCAGGGTCCCGGGCATGAAAAACTTGAATAGGAAATTAACCAGTCAGACCTGGGTGTAATAATGAAGAGAAAGAAGTGGAGGAAGATGATGAAAGGGAGACTGGAAGGAGGAAGAGGTGGATAAGGTCTTGGTGGTAGTTATGGAAGAAGGAGGAAGAAGAGGTGGAAGAAAAGGAAAAGGAAATGATTAATACTTGTGCAGAGAAATTAGTCAGTAAGGGTTCAGTAAATAGTGGGCCAAATAACTGGGAGTCTAAGGATAAGAACCATTTGTTACATAGAACAAATATTAACAAAAAGAATAGCCACAAGAAGGGTAAAGCTAGAGAAAGTTTAAAAGTATATTATACAAATAGCCGTAGTTTAGGTAATAAGATAGAAGAACTGAGAGCCATAGTATGTAGTGAGAGACCGGATATAATATGCATTAGTGAAAGTTGGATTAATTTAGAAAGCAAACACCTTAAAGCTGAGTACTTAATTACAGGATATAAACTTTATAATGCTGATCGTAGCGCAGATAGAAGAGGGGGAGGGGTAATTATGTATATTAAAGATAGCCTCAGAAGCTGCATTAAGTCTGGAATTAAGACAAATCTAAATTCAGAAACCTTATGGGTTGAAATTAAAAATAATATAGAAAGTCTAGTTGTAGGAGTAGTCTACAGACCACCTGATCTAGACAAAATAGTCGCAAGTTATATACGATGAAATTTCTAAAGTGACCAGGTCAAATAGTTTGCATTGTAGGCGATTTTAATTTTAGACATATTAACTGGGAAACCATAACAGGTGATAGTAGCTCTAAGGAGTTTTTGGAAGTAGTAGAAGACAGCATGTACTTGAAGCAACATGGGGGGTGAATACACTAGATTTAGTTCTTAGTAATAGAGAGAATATGGTTACAAATTTAGAAGTTGGTGAAAAATTGGGCAACAGTGACCATGATTCCATTAGATTTAACATAATTTTCAAGGAAACTATAAAGGAAAATAAGAATATTGTTCCAAACTTTAGAGCAGGAGATTTTGAGGGCTTAAAAACTAAATTATCTAATGAGGTATGGGAAGGGATTTCTGGGGTACAGATGTGGGTAGTTAATCCAGCAGGTCAGGTCGCAGGTAGCGGATTACCCCGAAATTTGAGTACCACATGCCAAGGATTATCACAAGATAAGATCAACACATTAAATTCTCTCACAGGAAAGAACAGCAGTCCGTCAGTTAATATAAATTTGGATGAGGAATATAACAATTTTGTCATGACTCTTAAGAATAGTCAGAGAGACTATATTCCCATGAAACATTGCAGATCAAGAAAAAATGACCCTAAATGGATGAACAATAGAATAAAGAATCTTATAGGTATTAAAAGAGGAATATACAGGAAACTAAAAAGATGTGAAGAGCATGTGAGGCAGCAATATATACAGTTAAACAGGGAAGTTAAAAAGATAGTTAGAGAGTCGTAAAGAAAATACGAAGTTAATATAGCAGGAGAAGCTAAAGAAAATCCTAAAGGGTTTTATCAACATTATCAAACAAACTTTAAGGAAAAAGTCGGACCAATTGAAGTAGCCAATGGCCATATCACAGATGACGATAAAGTGATGTGTACATGTTTAAATGATTATTTCTTATCTGTATTTACCAATGAAAACTTGGAAAATATTCCGGAAGTAGAATCCATTTACAGAGACAGTCCCGATAAAATACTTAGTTCAATAAATATTACGAGAGAGGAGGTAATAAAAGAAATAGATAAATTAAAGGCTCATAAATCTCCAGGACCTGATGGAATATATGCTAGAATATTAATGGAATGCAAGGAAGAGCTTAGTTGTCCATTAACTGCATTATTTAATAATTCAATAAAATTAGGATCGGTACCCATGGAGTGGAAATTGGCAGATGTGGTACCAATATTTAAAAAAGGAGAATGAGTTAAAAAGAATAATTATAGGCCGGTAAGTTTAACGTCAACAGTGGGTAAGATTCTAGAATCCATAATTGCAAATAAAATAAGGGCACATCTAGAATTACACAGACTGATAAAACTTTCACAACACGGGTTTCTTAAGGTTTTTTCGTGCCTTACAAACTTACTGTCTTTTTATTCAGAAGTTTACGAGGCAGTAGATTGTGGCAAAGAATATGATACAATATATCTAGATTTTAGCAAAGCTTTTGATAGAGTTCCTCACAAAAGATTAGTTAAAAAGCTAGAAGCTCATGGTATAGGAGGAGCTGTTCTCAGATGGATCAAACAATGGTTAAAAGACAGAAAACAGAGGGTTTGCATAAATGGAGAGAAATCAGAGTGGGGCAGCGGGGTACCACAAGGCTCGGTACTGGGTCCCCTATTATTCATCGTATATCTAAATGATCTGGATTCGGATATCAGTAGTAACCTAAGTAAATTCGCAGACGACACTAAAATAGGTAGAACTATAAATGGAAAAGAAGACATTCATGCTTTACAGGAAGATCTAAATAGATTATCTGAATGGTCGGACAAATGGCAAATGGAATTTAATGTTGAAAAATGTAAAGTAGTTAAAATGGGTACTATAAAAGACAATACTAGTTATAAGCTAAATAACCATGAAATCATGAGTTCTCAGTGTGAAAGGGATTTGGGAGTTCTTGTGAGTAGTAGTCTTAAGCCAAGAGAGCAATGCACAGCAGTCAGAAATAAAGCAAACAGAATTTTAGGATTTATCTCAAGAAGCGTTAGCAATAGGACGGAAAAAGTTATTTGCAGCTCTATCTTGCATTAGTTAGGCCCCATTTAGATTATACTGTGCAATTCTGGTCACCCTATTATAGAATGGAAATTGAATCCTTGGAGAGAGTGCAGCGAAGAATGACCAAGATGATACACAATATCAGAAATCTACCATATGAGGACAGATTAAAAAAACTTAATCTACATTCTCTAGAGAGGCGAAGAGTTAGGGGGGATGCATGGAACAAGCTTCCTAGTAGGATAGTAAATGCCAATACCTTAGACACCTTCAAATGTAGATTAGATAGACATATGACAGAGGTAGGGTGGGTATGAATAGGTTAGTGCTTATTAGAAAAATCATAAACAGAAAAATAGAATAAATAAGTAGAGTAGAATAGAATAGGTTAGACATGCTGAAAATACAATTCAAAAATGGAGCGGCCTCGTGTGTGCCAGTAGGCATGTTGCAGTGTCCTCTATTCTTATGTTCTTATGTTCTTATGAGAAGGACGAAATGTAGGTTGTAGGAAGGAGGAAGAAGAGGAAGATATAATTCTTCTTTATGGTACTGGACGGAGGAAAAAAAGAGACGAGGTATTCAAACTCCAAGAATGAGGAAGAGGAGGAGGAAGATGGAAGCAGGAGGGAAGAAGGAGAACAAAAGGAGGAGGGGGTTCTTTTTGAAGGTCTTGGACTGAAGAAAACGAATATGAGGTATTCATATACTAGGAGGAGGATGAGAAGGAAGGGAGGAAGAGGAGGAGGAGGAGGAAGAGAAGGAGGAAGGAGAAAAAGGAGGAAGGGGAAAGAAGTGGAGGATAAGGTTTTTCATGGTGGTTCTGGAAGGAAAGAAAATATAAGAAGAGGTATTCATATTCGAGGAGGAGGAGGGGAAAAACTGGTAGACACTACAGTTGAAAGTCATTTGGCTATATGAGGGCATTTTTTATTTTTTTTTCTGGCCAGTCCCGTTGTCAGACTCATCAAAACAGAAAAATATTTACAGATAAACATGTTACAAATTACTTAATGATGACAGATAATATTATATAATCAATCAAGAAAATATTGGCAGACAAACTTACTAATTAAGAAAAAAAATATCGACATAAATATACAAGACCCATTCTTGTCCTTCCACCCACCCACCCCATGACCCCTGATTCCTGGAGGAAGGGAGTGAGTACCTTCCAACCCCCCCCCCCGTCCTCTTTTCTAGGTCATTCCAATCACCCAATAGAAATAGGGTCACGCAATTGTGCGTGTGACAGACAAGAATCTCGTGCGAGCACAAGGTAATGTATAAATTAAAAGTATACTCACAAATACACACACACCACACACACACACACACACACACACACACACACACACACATATATATATATATATATATATATATATATATATATATATATATATATATATATATATATATATATACGCACGCGAAACATTATTATTACTCCCCCCCTTCTAGTTCACACCCTGTTTTGTATATTATGTCAACAATGCCCTGAAATATATCCTCCTCCTCCCCTCCTCCTCCTCCTCCTCCTCCTCCTCCTCCTCCTCCTCCTCCTCCTCCTCCTCCTCCTCCTCCTCCTCCTCCTCCTCCTCCTCCTCCTCCTCCTCCTCCTCCTCCTCCTCCTCCTCCTCCTCCTCCTCCTCCTCCTCCTCCTCCCTTCCTTTCATTTCATTTCACGACTCACGAAATCTCACCTCCAGGAAAATACTTCTATTGATTTTATGCTCGTGACTATAACACTATAAATAAGTAACATAAACATGTAATAAACATCAAAATATATAAAAAAAAAATATGTAAAAAAAATGTGGATAAATATAAAAATAAAACACTGAAATAAATAGAGAACAATAAAATATGTAAATAAACTTTAAAAAATATATATTTAAAAGTGACTTCATAGCAGAGAAAAGACATGCATCTAATAATATTGAATATATATACACACATAACGATACTGTAAAATACACACATACATACACACATATACTTATACATATTTAGTGGCCTTATGTCAAAGCAGACACCCATTTACCAAGAAGCCAATTCACCCCCGTCTCACCCATCTTAGCTTCCAGCTTGGGAAAGTTCTTTTACCGCCCGATAGCCGTAGCTGGCTTCGCCTCACCACTTTATCTTGCGGTTACTCCTCTTACATTCACCAGCCATTTTATAAGAGAAGTGGCCGAGTTGAATCAAAATCTCGTTTCTGTGTGGGAGGAAAATACTAAATCTAAATAAGCATCAACAATACTCAAGTAAACACATTAACATATCTGAAAACTTTAATCATATTTTACCCCGACCAGGATTCGAACCAAAGACATAATTTCTATGCCAAGGAGCTACCAACTACACCACAGAAGGTTAAAAGAGAAACCAACCTTCTGTGGTGTAGTTGGTAGGGCCTTGGCACAATAATGTGTCTTGGGTTCGAGTCCCAGTCGGGATAAAATATGATTCATGTTTTCACATATGTTACTGTGCTTATTTGATTACTGTTGATACCTATTTAGATTGGGATTTAAATTAAATGCGACAACAAAGCCACGAGTGAGATTGGGAGAAACTGTAATATGAACAAAAAGGCATTCAGAAAGAATGCGTTCATTCCTAGTATAGCAGTTAAACAGTAAGGTTGGTTTCTATTTCAATTTTCTGTGGTGAAATTGGTTGCGTCTTGGCACAGAAATTATGTCTTAGGTTCGAGTCCCGGTCGGGGTAAAATATGATTCGAGTTTCACATATGTAAATGTGTTTATCT
>JAXCGZ010012882.1:0-12229 GCA_037179515.1 Halocaridina rubra
AGTGGAGTTCCACAGGGTTCAGTTTTAGGGCCACTTTTGTTCCTTGTATATGTAAATGACCTACCAGAGTCTGTAAATTCATTCATGAATATGTTTGCAGATGATGCAAAGATTGTGAAGAAAGTAAAAAACGAGAACAATGGTAGAGAACTTCAGGAGGATCTAAATAATCTGCATGAGTGGTCAGAAAAGTGGCTAATGAAATTCAATACTTCAAAATGTAAGGTAATGAGAATGGGTACAAGTGCAAGAAGGCCCAAGCTTGACTACTCGGTGGCTGGAGTACAACTTCAAGAGACAGAAAATGAGAGAGATCTAGGAGTAAACATACTGGCAGATTTGTCTCCAGAAATACATATAAATGGCGTAGTAAGGGCAGCATATGCATTCTTATCAAATGTAAGGATAGCCTTCAGGCACATGGACAAGGAAATGTTCAGAAATATTTATGTAACCTATGTGAGGCCAAAACTCGAATATGCAGCCCCCTTTTGGAATCCGCACTTGAAAAAGCACATAGCTAAGCTTGAAAAAGTTCAAAGACATGCCACGAGACTGGTGCCAGAAATACGCAATCTCGGTTATGATGAGAGGCTGAGGGAATTAGACTTGCCATCACTCGAAGCTAGAAGAGTAAGGGGGGATATGGTGACAGTCTTTAAATTCCTTCATGGTTATGATAGAGTGGATAGGGATCGATATTTCGATATGGCTGACTCTAGAACTAGAGGTCATAGTTTGAAGCTTCGTAAGAAAACTTGTTTGCAGGATGTAAGGAAATACTTTTTCAGTGTAAGAGTAGTTGATAATTGGAATTCGCTAAGCGAGGAGGTAGTTAATGCTATCTCAATCCATAGTTTTAAGGACAGGTACGATAAGTATCACTAAGTCTAAAAATGGAACCGATCAGGAGACGGGAAAATACGAGCTTTGGGCTCTTTCCCGTAAACACAATTAGGTAATCACAATTAGGTAATCACATATATATACATACATATATATACACACACATATATATACACACACATTACGTTAGAGTAAGACACTCAGTGTCTGAATGGAGAAGAGTTAGTAGTGGAGTTCCACAGGGTTCTGTTTTAGGGCCACTTTTGTTCCTTGTATATGTAAATGACCTACCAGAGTCTGTAAATTCATTCATGAATATGTTTGCAGATGATGCAAAGATTGTGAAGAAAGTAAAAAACGAGAACAATGGTAGAGAACTTCAGGAGGATCTAAATAATCTGCATGAGTTGTCAGAAAAGTGGCTAATGAAATTCAATACCTCAAAATGTAAGGTAATGAGAATGGGTACAAGTGCAAGAAGGCCCAAGCTTGACTACTCGGTGGCTGGAGTACAACTTCAAGAGACAGAAAATGAGAGAGATCTAGGAGTAAACATACTGGCAGATTTGTCTCCAGAAATACATATAAATGGCGTAGTAAGGGCAGCATATGCATTCTTATCAAACGTAAGGGTAGCCTTCAGGCACATGGACAAGGAAATGTTCAGAAATATTTATGTAACCTATGTGAGGCCAAAACTCGAATATGCAGCCCCCTTTTGGAATCCGCACTTGAAAAAGCACATAGCTAAGCTTGAAAAAGTTCAAAGACATGCCACGAAACTGGTGCCAGAAATACGCAATCTCGGTTATGATGAGAGGCTGAGGGAATTAGACTTGCCATCACTCGAAGCTAGAAGAGTAAGGGGGGATATGGTGACAGTCTTTAAATTCCTTCATGGTTATGATAGAGTGGATAGGGATCGATATTTCGATATGGCTGGCTCTAGAACTAGAGGTCATAGTTTGAAGCTTCGGAAGAAAACTTGTTTGCAGGATGTAAGGAAATACTTTTTCAGTGTAAGAGTAGTTGATAATTGGAATTCGCTAAGCGAGGAGGTAGTTAATGCTATCTCAATCCATAGTTTTAAGGACAGGTATGATAAGTATCACTAAGTCTAAAAATGGAACCGATCAGGAGACGGGAAGATACGAGCTTTGGGCTCTTTCCCGTAAACACAATTAGGTAATCACACATATATATACACACACACACATATATATATATATATATATATATATATATATATATATATATATATATATATATATATATATATATATATATATATATATATATATATATATATATATATATATATATATATATATATATATATATATATATATATATATATATATATATATATATATATATATATATATATATATAGTAATCCCCCCATTATCGCGGTAGTTCGGTTCCGGGACCCAGAGCGAGACAGGAAAACCGCGAAGTAGGATCAGCCTATATGTACATAGATATTTTAATTTATTTTTACGTTTACACTTTATAAACCCTCCCTGTACTGTTAACAAACCACCCTTTACTTCATAAATAACAGCATGCAACTTAAATTTATATGAAAGTGATAGATAAAATTACGGTGATTGAAGTGGTAATTACATGACATACTCATGTTCATAGGTATTTTACAATAATAATTTGCCAAAAAAAATCGCGATACAGTGAAAACGCGAACCAAGAAACACGATACAGCGGGAGATCACTGTACACCTAGTTTAGTAGTCACCATGGCTCACGCGGTAGCATCCGCGACTGTGAGGAGCCAGGTCGAGGGTTCGCGCCCCATCACGGTCTGAGGTTAGCAAGGGCATGCACTCAGGGTAACAATTACGTCTGCCAAAACAAGTCCTTCGCAAGAAGGCAACCATCCTCGCCCTTGGTAGGAAAGGGAGTCCATGACGTAAAACCAGAACAAAACAAGTTTGCTTTTTACACGTGTTTATAATCCGTGAAATTGGAATAACGCCCCTAAAAATAATAGTTAAAAAATACGAAATACATGAAAAACGCCCATGCAAAAAAAATTCAAAAAAAAAAACATTTTCATTTTAATAAATAATCGACCACCTCAGAGGCACTTTTCCGCCATGCTCCTCCTCTTCTACGGCTTAATGCAATCAGATAATGGAAAAAAAGCATTAAGAACAAACAGCAAACAAACTTGCGATATAATATCGTCAGGGAAATAGCGTGCGAGGGTGCATCAGCTGATACGGAGACGGCAAAACATTTGCAGATAGAGGTTCGTTCTCCCACATCCTCCTTCTCTTCTACCGCTTAATGCCATCGGATATTATGAAGAGAATTGAAAAAAGCATTAAGAACAGCAAATAAACTTGCGATATAATATCATCAGGGAAATAGCGTGCGAGGATGCATCAGCTGATACGGAGACGGCAAAACGTTTGTAGATAGAGGTTCGTTCTCCCGCATCCTCCTCCTCTTCTACCGCTTAATGCTATCGATATTATGAAGAGAATTGAAAAAAAAAGGATTAAGAACAAACAGCAAACTTGCGATATAATATCATCAAGAAATAGCATCCGAGGGTGCATCAGCTGATACGGAGGCGGCAAAACGTTTGCAGACAAAAGTTTGTTCTCCGGCATCCTCCTCCTCTTCTACCGCTTAATGCGATCGGATATTATGAAGAGAATTGAAAAAAAGCATTAAGAACAAACAACAAACAAACTTATGATTTTATATCATCAGGGAAATAGCGTGCGAGGGGGCATCAGCCGATACGGAGGCGGCAAAACGCTTGCAGATAGAGGTTCGTTCTCCCGCATCATCCTCCTCATCTACCGCTTAATGCGATCAGATAGTATGAAGAGAATGGAAAAAAAGCATTAAGAACAAACAGCAAACAAACTTGCGATATATCGTCAGGGAAAAAGCGTGCTAGAGCAAAAACGTTTGCAGATAAGAGGTTCGTTCTCCCGCATCCTCGTGCTCACCGCCACAATGCACATCCCAGTGTATGCCTGTTGCGCACCGCATAATAGAGTGCATAATATGTTTACTGTACAATAAATCTGTATATCTTTTATAATGTACACTATTTGCATGTTAATATAAATAACTAAAGGTCTTTCTGCTTTGTTATGTACACTGTACTTATAAAATATGTTTTACTTCTCTTATATCTTTGGTATAGTGTGTCTATGTACGGTTGTGAAACGTATCTATGCCCATTATCATTGTTTCTTATGCAAATGACTCATTACATTACGCGAAAATTACAATATGCGGCAATTCTGAGAACCTATCTTCGCGTTATTACAAGAACTATATATATATATATATATATATATATATATATATATATATATATATATATATATATATATATATATATATATATATATATATATATATATATATATATATATATATATATATATATATATATATATATATATATATATATATATATATATATATATATATATATATATATATATATATATATAAGTACAAATTGTTAGCATACAGCACTAAAT
Source organism: Halocaridina rubra (assembly GCA_037179515.1). Lineage (NCBI taxonomy): Eukaryota > Metazoa > Arthropoda > Malacostraca > Decapoda > Atyidae > Halocaridina > Halocaridina rubra. The sequence goes on from JAXCGZ010012882.1 coordinate 4,377, forward strand.
AGTAAGGAAGCCCATCAGTGAAACAAAACTTATGCTATATTTCGGATCCTAACTGGATCCCTTCTCAAGCACAACAAGTTGTGCTCGAGAAGGGATCCAGTTAGGATCCGAAATATAGCATTGTTTTATAAGTTTTGTTTCACTGATGGGCTTCCTTACTATATATATATATATATATATATATATATATATATGTATGTATGTATGTATGTATGTATGTATGTATGTATGTATGTATGTATGTATGTATGTATGTATGTATGTATGTATGTATGTATGTATGTATGTATGTATGTATGTATGTATGTATGTATGTATGTATGTATGTATGTATGTATGTATGTATGTATGTATGTATGTATGTATGTATGTATGTATGTATGTATGTATGTATGTATGTATGTATGTATGTATGTATGTATGTATGTATGTATGTATGTATGTATATATATATATATATATATATATATATATATATATATATATATATATATATATATATATATATATATATATATATATATATATATTATATATATATATATATATATATATATATATATATATATATATATATATATATATATATATATATATATATATATATATATATATATATATATATATCCTCAGCACTTAACACCAGCTAATTCAAGCTAGTAACTAATTACCTTACATAAAACTGATAATGTTAAAATAATGCTAGTAACATATTTTTTTGGGGGGGGGAAATTGCATGAGTTTATTCAACAAGAACACATTATGTCACAACTGAACTTGTCAATCATCATGGAAATATAATACTTAAATATAATTTTCACTATGGAAATGCCATAGTTAATCTATCTACCTTGGCTGTTTCCCCCTTTAATTGGGGGGTAGCCGACATCAAGAAAGGAAAACAATAAGGGGATTACTTTGCTCTATGGGCAATAACGAGGGAGCTAGCGACTGTTCAGATGGCACTGCTGGAGTGCCACAGCCCATCCTCCCGGCTCTTCCACAACCTGTGTCGCTTCACAACTACCAACTCCTCCTACTGCCCCTACCACAGGGCTACCTCTGTAAGATGCAGCCCCGTGGTAACAGCAGATGACCATCAGAGCTGCGTCACAATCGCTCGCCACTCATTTCTATTCCTAGCACGCTCGCTTGCTTCCCTCACATCCATCCTCCTATCATTCACGGCTCTCCTTACTCCATCCATCCATCCAAACCTAGGCCTCCCTCTAGCATTTCTCCCATCAACTTTCGCATTCATCACCTTTTTCAGCAGCCTTGCATCATCCATCCTTTCCACATGGCCAAACCATCTCAGAACATTCATATCTACTCTGGCTGCAATTTCTCTCCTCACACCCGTTCTTGCTCTCACCACTTCATTCCTAACCCTATCCAATCGAGATACACCAATCATACTCCTCACGCATTTCATCTCAAACACATTTAGTTTCCGTCTCTCACTTACTTTCATACCCCATAACTCTGATCCATACATCACAGTTGGCACAACCACTTTTTCATACAAAACTTTCTTAACATTCATTTCCAACCCTCTATTCTTCATCACTCCTTTCAAGGCACCCAACACTTTACATCCTTCATTCACTTTGTGACACACATCTGCTTCCACTCCACCATTTGCAGCTATAACCGAGCCTAAATACTTAAACTGATTAACTTCCTCGAGTGTCTCTCCATTCAACATAACATTCAATCCAGCACCATCCTCATTTCTTGTACACCTCATAACCTTACTCTTTCCCACATTCACTCGCAACTTCCTTCTCTCACACACCATTCCAAATTCTGACACTAACTGACCTTAAACAGGTCATAAAGTTTAATTCACTAATAATTTAAATAACTGCAGCATATACATAACAACCATAGGATAAAAATATACAAATAAGGTCAATAATTACTTTCGCAAAACCAAAAAGTGAAATGAAAGTACATGGCATTGGAAACCATATAAAAAACCACAAAGAAAAACAATGTTAATCACTAACCTGTTTTTAAAGTAGGGGATGAATTAAACCAACTTGCCTAACCAAACTTATTACAATAAATTCTGTGAGATTTCATAAACAATTACCAAACATAGTGTAAAATTAAGAGAGAAACATCATATATAAATTACCTTTGATAAGCCATTGGCAATGAGAAGCTTCTGGATAATGTCCAGGTCCATCCGTAATTATGCCCCAGGACCCAGTCAGTACCTGTCGCGTTCTGTTACACACTTCATTGACAGACCTCTCCAGGCTCTGTGAGGTCTCCAGTGACCCCAATATCAATGCGGAGTATAGCCACATCCACATTGCACAAACCTCGGGCAAGAGTTACTGCCTAAAGAGATCGATTTTGTCTCTATGCATTATTGGGCTTCGTCCAGGATCACAATATCTGAGATCCATTTTCATAAATATTTACTCACTATTCATTTTGTATAAACATTTAATCATAATCATTCAAAATATACACCTTGAAAGGACGTGCAGTCATGTGACCCATGCACGCAACAGCCACTTTTTGGAGGTCTATCGGAGAAGCATTGTGACATTATCAGAAAGTATGACAGCAGCGTTATACAATTGACAACCTGACAAAGGGGTTGTAACTGCAACAGGAAAAAATTAGGTAAAACGTAACGAAGTACATTAGTGCAACAATACCCTTCATATACAATTTTTACTGCTATCAAACTGATCTAAAAATAATCTTTCCCTTGGATCCTACTGAGGGATTTAAAGGTCAAGGTCCCCAAACGTATCAGTCACAGGGAGAGATGGAAATTCTTTAGACACTAAATTAATTTCATACGGTTTCCTACTTCTTTCGGACCTTCAGTTGGAAGGACCTTATGCACACTGAGGGATTATCAAGTGTGTTGTCGGTTTGAATCCTGGTTAGCGGTAGGTGTATGTCGTAAAAGTCAATTAAAATGTGGGGAAGCGAGGAAACTGAAAATCTCCATTTTTATTTCCTCCCACAAGGAGTCAAGTATATGTTCTGACTCACCCATCCCCTTTATATAAGGAATTACGGCTATTGTACAGAGCTACATAGAATAAGGCATGAAAAAAACATCACCATAGAATCAACAGGGTAAATGTTTATTATCACACACCCCACAATTTAATGATTAACACTATGATTTTCCAATGGCTACTGATGTGCTTCCAACATTTATAATATTATCTTCCTCCGGAAATTCCTATTTCCTGTGATGTGTTCACTTCCCTTCCATCGATAATAAGGAAGACAGTAGAAAATCGGGATTTGGGGGGAGGGAAAAATACATAAGTTAGTATTTCTGAGTGAAATGAAAATGAAAAACATAAAAAAAATACACACTGGAAATCCAGAAGATCAAATTATGAACTCTATCCCTCCTCCATCAGTAATGGGCAAAAGCATGGAAAATCGAGGTTTTGATTGGAAAAAGACAAAACAATTATTGAGAGTATATAAAATAATCCTCTTCCATCAATAGCTTAATGAGCGAGTGTTGGGGCTTCAGTTATCATCTTTTCCCGTTCTCCATCAGTAACCTGGGGTTTCAGTTATAACCTATTCTATCCTCTATCATTAATGGGGGAGTGTTGGGGCTTCAGTTATCAACTCTTTCCCTCCTCCATCAATAACGGGGAGTGTTGGGGCTTCAGGGGGATGTTGGCAAAGTAAAATAATAAAAATAGAAATTCATCAGTGATGTGGAAATAGGATAAATACTTATTTTCACAGTCCCAGATAAAAAAAAAAGAATAAAAATGAAATTGCTAGATTTGGCTGGGTAAGTTTGGTTAATTTGCCATTTATTATAAAACGAGTTGCTCATTCATATTATTGTTTTTAGCTGTTTTAGATATTGCATTAATCCTTGCATTTCAATATCAATTATTACAGGTGTATAAGTAAAAATTTATCCAAAATTATAAATTTGCAAAATAAAAGAAATACTAGAAAATTATACCAAAATGGAGGGTTTTGCCTCCCAGACCACCACTTAACTAATCTAACATAACGTAATCTAGATAACTAACATTTTATGAGTAAACTTAAAACTGTAAATACTTAAATTTAAAAAAAATACTACAAAAATATTCCTAATTGTGTGGGAGGAAACATTTCTAATTTGGGGAGTTCCATTTCCAAAATCTTCCTTAACTAATCTAACCTATCCTACACAAATTGCAATATATGATTTAAATGAAAATTATAAATAACTGACAGACAAACACTAGAAAACCATTTCTGACAGGGTAGCCCCATACCCCAAACCCCCTGCAATTAACCTCAGAAATTGCTAGTACTTGTATTTTCCAAGACCCGAAACACCGGGTTTCCCAAGGTATATAAAATAAGAATAATAATAATAATAATCTACTCCCTGATGGGGGTTTCATCCCCAAGACCCCTTTAACTAACCTCAGAAACAGTTTGTTTTTGTATATCCCCCCCCCCCAAAATCCATTTCCCAAGATCTTCCCTTTATTGATAAGGGAAACGAAATGCAATTTAAGATGGAAATATATATTAAACCGTTGAAAACACACCAAAAATTGCTCGAAACTCCTATCATTTATCTAAATGTTCTCAGGGCAGAGAGTACTACACGTAACTCCCCGTCTCCTGGCTTTCTAACAAGTAAGAAATACCAGGAGGATCATAATTATCATTAGTAGAGTTAAAATTAACAAACTAAAAAAAAATAAAAATAAAAACCTGGTGCAGTGTGTTCATTTATGACCCAAGGTAACCCTCTTCACCAAATTTTGAACCTACCATTTTTGTGTAGTTGAAATAAAACAAAATTGCAAAATCAATCAAGAAATCAAATGAAAGAAATACAATGCATCCACTTCCAAAAATCCTCAGATATAAAGTGGTAAATAATAGAGAGAAAGAGACATTAATTATCATATTATTGTCCCCCCAAAAAAACATCGCACTGCGGATTTTCCACCATCAACAAAAGCCAGGTCAGAAACAACACATCTTGACCGCATTTTTTAAATCACATTTTAAGCATATTTCACTATCTTTTCTGCTTTCAAAATCACATTCCAAGCACAAAATGATTCATATTTCACCTGTGTGAACGCGAATGCACCCGCAATATTGATTTCATGGCGTTAAAATGAGAAAAAATTCATGAGGACGATTTTGTGCGTGCGTCCAACGACTTCCATGGTTGGACAGTGACTGACTGTCATTCTCAGGATATTCCACTCCCCCCCCAAAAAAAATAAAAACATGGAACTTAAAAAAAAGAAAACTTTAAAATCACATTCAAAGCACAATTTGTTTCACATTCCACCTGTGTGAACGTGAACATAACCGCAGTATTGACTGAATGGCGTTAGAATGAGAAAATAATTTATTGGAAATATACTGTGTTTATATACCACGTCTTCCATGGTTAGACAAATGTCCGAAGGCTATTCCTACCCTATTCTCAACCCCACAAGCAGATAACCCCAACTTTTTTTATTTTTGTTTATTTTACCAAATATATGGGAGGGATTTAATATTTTACAAGAATGTTTTTAGTTTAAAAGAAACGGAATTGTAAGAATTAGTTGATGTCCCAAGTGAGTGACAGACTGGTATAATATTTATAATAATATTTGTAACGCAGTGATTTCGTAAGCGCTCTGATATAAATTATAGATTATTTAGTATAATGAGAAGATAACTGTATCTTTATTTAAATATTTACATACACAATAGTAAAAGATATCGAGTAGCTCTCTCTCTCTCTCTCTCTCTCTCATTTGTCATATATATATATATATATATATATATATATATATATATATATATATATATATATATATATATATATATATATATATATATATATATATATATATATATATATATATATATATATATATATATATATATATATATATATATATATATATATATATGAAGAAAGGGAATCCCTGGAGATATGTTGCAAGGAAGGTGACAAACAAACAAACAAACATTTATTTCCATTTTGTACAATGGTTATTCAACATTAATAGTAACTTATAAGTAGACATGTAATTAAACTAATAAATAAGAGGGTAATACATATAGTTAAATTAAATGTAGCTTTCATAGAAAATAATAATGCTGTAATAAAAATGTTAACAATAATGTTAATAATAAAGTAGTATGCCACTAGATACAGGATTGTTATTATCAGCATCATTTCCATATTTGTTTTCCTTACAATGAGAATAATTAGTTCTTAATGAGCAGCAACTATTTGTCCATAAGAAAACTATATAGTTTGCCTTTGAAAGCTGTGAAGGAGGATGAATTTTTAAGATGCTCTGGAATATTATTCCAGAGCGTTGGCCCTTTGATAGTGATCATCTTTGAACCTGCTTCTGTGTTTGTTCTGTGAATAAAGAGCCCACTGCTCTGTCTTGTGTTGGTTCCCCTTATATCCCTGACTGCTTTTAAATCAAATAGCCAGCTAGGATAATGATGGTCCAAAATTTTGAATACAAAAACATAAATAGCATAAGCGACCTTGTTTTCTGCCCGCAGCCACCCAAGTTTATTGGGAGCTGGTGTGATGTGGTCATATTTTCTTATTCCTCCCAGGGCAACTCGAGCTGCAAAATTAATAAGCTTCTGTATTCTGTTTATCTGAGTCTTAGTGGTAGATCCCCAAACAGTTGTGCAGTAATTAATGTGACTTAGGGCTAGAGATTCAACAACAGTTATTCGAGTGGTAGTCTAAAAATTGTCTTTTATACGTGATAAGTACATTAATGTTCCTATAACCTTTTTGCATACTTTATCTATGTGGGAATCAAACAACATGTGGTTATCAAAGTGAATTCCTAGGTTTTTGACTGTTTTGCTAGGTGTGATAATATTGTCGCAAAAATTAATTGTTGTGTTTTCTGGAATTTGTGCTATGTGGAACCTTGATCCAATAAATATGCAATGTGTTTTACTTTCGTTAATTAACAGCCCAATTTCTTGATAATAGGTTTTAATTTTTGACAGAGTGTTTTCTGCTCTTAAAGTTAGCTCTGGGAGATTATTGATATCACCACTAAGGAGTAGCTGAGTGTCATCTGCATATTGTACAACTAGACAGTCAGAAATGAAAGAAGAGAGATCATTTACGTAAATGGAGAAGAGGATAGGACCAAGTACTGATCCCTGTGGAACACCAAATGATATATTTTTTGGCACAGAGATAATGTTGTTAAGACGTATAGACTGTTTACGATTAGATAGATACTCGCTAAACCAGCTTGGATCAATATTTAAGTTATTACATTTACTTAAAAGAATTTCATGATTTACACTGTCGAAGGCTTTTGATAAGTCCAATAATACAAGCAGAGATATTTTTTTTCATATCTATATTATTATAGATACTATTCGTAACTTTAAGCGGTGCAGTTTCCGTCGAGAGTTTCGGTCTGAAACCATGTTGGTTAATCGTGAATAGTCTATTTGACTCTAAATATGACATAAGTTGGCATGCAACAATTTTTCTAATGTTTTAGAGAAAATGGGTAGCAGGGAAATGGGACGATAGTTTGTCACATCTTCTCTGTCCCCCTTTTTATGCAGAGGTATTACATGCGATATTTTCCAAGAGTCAGGAAACTTTTTAGTAACAATGGAGGTGTTCATAATAGTTAGAATATAGGATGCAATCATGGGTAGAGCATCTTTGATGAACTGAAATGGTATACCATCTGAACCATAAGAGCCAGAGTTTCTTAGGCTCTTTATGGTAAGAATTAGGGTAGCACAATCGATAGGATTTATCTTGAAGTACTCTCTTGTGTTTACATTGGAAGAATTATCATTTCTGCTGT
>JAXCGZ010012883.1:5000-12198 GCA_037179515.1 Halocaridina rubra
AGGAACAGTTTTACGTCTAATAGGACTAAAAATAATGCATTTAGATTGTGAGGCATTACATTTCAAATCCCACTTATTTGTTCCATTATCGATTCATACCTGACGACTTGTAGCTGATGGAGTTAATAGTTCAATATCATCAGTAGCAGCTACTACATTATACATTATAATACCCAATTTACATATATAGATAGATAGATAGCATTAATGTATTTTAATACAGTAATAGTAATGTAATAATACAGTACACTCTAGTAATACATTCATTAATATGGTTACATAATAGAGGTTTTTGTTCGTATCTGTGAATTTTTGTAACTCCTAAGTAGGGGAGCTTCTATATATATATATATATATATATATATATATATATATATATATATATATATATATATATATATATATATATATATATATATATATATATATATATATATATATATATATATATATATATATATATATATATATATATATATATATATATATATATATATATATATATATATATATATATATATATATATATATATATATATATATATATATATATATATATATATATATATACATATATATATGTATATATATATATATATATATATATATATATATATATATATATATATATATATATATATATATATATATATATATATATATATATATATATATATATATATATATATATATATATATATATATATATATATATATATATATATATATATATATATACATATATACATATATATATATATATATATATATATATATATATATATATATATATATATATATATATATATATATATATATATATATATATATATATATATATATATGTACATGCATACTATATATATATATATATATATATATATATATATATATATATATATATATATATATATATATATATATATATATATATATTTATATATATATACTATATATATATATATATATATATATATATATATATATATATATATATATATATATATATATATATATATATATATATATATATATATATGGAAGGAAAAGCCCATTAAATAAATCAACGAAAGTATATATATATATATATATATATATATATATATATATATATATATATATATATATATATATATATATATATATATATATATATATATATATATAAAGTACTTATTAATTTCGTGACCTAAACTGGTCACCTTCTCAAAGTACTTTGAGAAGGTGACCAGTTTAGGTCACGAAATTAATAAGTACTTTATATATATATATATATATATATATATATATATATATATATATATATATATATATATATATATATATATATATATATATATATATATATATATATATATATATATATATATATATATATATATATATATATGTATATATATATATATATATATATATATATATATATATATATATATATATATATATATATATATATATATATATATATATATATATATATATATATATATATATATATATATATATATTGTTTTATTTAATGGGCTTTTCCTTCCATTTTAGACTGTATGTTAACAGTTCAGTGTTATTAATATATATATATATATATATATATATATATATATATATATATATATATATATATATATATATATATATATATATATATATATATATATATATATATATATATATATATATATATATATATGTATATATATATATATATATATATATATATATATATATATATATATATATATATATATATATATATATATATATATATATATATATATATATATATATATATATATATATATATATATATATGTCTATATATATATATATATATATATATATATATATATATATATATATATATATATATATATATATATATATATATATATATATATATATATATATATATATATATATATATATATATATATATATATATATATATATATATATATATATATATATATATATATATATATATATTGAAATCTCAATATATGCAATGACAATGTGAAAATTGTGTAACATTTCTTCACCATAAAAACTTGATTAGAGTAAAATTAGGTGTTAAGTAATTTCCAATAACGAATCAAGTAAATAAAGTGATTCTCTGTACATCAAAATCTCCACAAATGGCTAAAATAAGTTCGATAAAATTAGGAGGTAATTTAGCATTGCTTGATTCCACATAAATATAAAAAGTAATAATAATCAGATGTATGCATGAAATAGACATCTACAAGATTAAAGGTACAGAGAATATTTTCTACAAATAACAAAACAAAGTACTATGATCTGATGATGTACAATACCAAATATCTACTTACAAGTACTTGAAGTACAATTTAAAAAATCTTGAGAAACGGAGGTCAAATGTACATTCTCACTCCAGCACTGCCTGACATGAACTGAATTGAAATGAAATGAATGGATCAAATATATATAATCAAGCAATGGGATTATTCCATTTATCTCAGCTTTCAATAACTTATTTTCAGTGCAGAATAGAAGCGATTGACTGATATAAAACTCCTTCTATCAAATTAAAATGGCATTGTGTGACATCGGGATAAGCAAAGGAAATGGCTCTCATCGGGCCCGAGCTACAAGAAACATAAGGAGGAAAAGCAGTTGGTTAAAGACAAGGCAGAAATACGAGATTTATAAATAAAAAGAAAAGAAGAGGCTGGAGGAATGATGATGATTGGTTTTACGTCACGGACTCTCTCTTCTACTTAGGGCTAGGACGGTGCCTTCTAGCAAAGGACTTTGGCTTTACAAGGTGTGATTGTTACCCTGAGTGAATGTCCTTTCCAACCTCAGACCGTGGTACCCCACGAATACTCGAGCTGACTGCTCAGAGTCACGAGCATTACCACTTTGTCTCGGTGATCACAGTTCACTAGCAATTTCACTAGATATAGAAAACGTACCTAAATGCATAAAAGAAAACGTAAATAATGCAGTTTTATATGGGTGACAAAAGAAAACGAGCTTGTTTATCCGGAAGAAATGAAATAATAAAAGAAAAAAATACACTTATTAAGCACCATACAAAACAAAATCTTATCTAAAAAAAAGCCTCTGAAATGTGCAATAGCTCTCCTACAATAATGTTTTCCACGTTTTATTTTATTGGTTTCTTACTGGCTAGAAATAAATTCATTGAAAAAATACTTGGTTGTGATTTGCTGTCAAGAACGTAATGTACAAGCAATGAATTTACTTTTACTTACCTGCCATTTCATGTGTCGGATGGAATGGGGAGAAAATTCGATAGAGAGTCTTCCTATTAATTATATTGAAACCATTTATACATCTATTTCTATTTTTATGGTATGATCGGTATTAATGCTTCAATTCATAACGAAATACAATATTTGCATACTATCTAATTTTGCAGTACGAGTGGAAACATGCTTTCCCTACCTCTGACGAGCACAATGGACTCTCGCCAGAAGAGCATCTGCATATAGCTGAAACAGCAAAAGTGAAAGTGAGAGAGGAGAGAGAGAGAGAGAGAGAGAGAGAGAGAGAGAGAGAGAGGAGAGAGAGAGAGAGAGGAGAGGAGAGGAGAGAGAGAGAGAGAGAGAGGAGAGAGAGAGAGAGAGAGTAATAATAATCCTTTATTCCAATGTACATTGGGTATTTAAATAAGATACATATATATTCCAGATAGACATCTGTGGTGTACGATATAGACATACTAAAACAAACAAATCATAAAGATGAGTGTACCATTAAAATTTACAAGTAAAATCTTCCTTTAAGAGCAACTTCTTAAGATTATATTTAAAAGTATACACTGAACCAGCATTTTTTAGTTCTCTGGGAAGCTGATTATATAAATGAGGTCCACGAATGTTTATATCTCTTGAGCCAATATCAGTTTTAGACCTTCGTACTAATAAATCTTCCCCTTGACGGGTAGTTAACCCGGTAACTGAGCTTACTGTAGAAAAATTATACAAGCAATCAGGAATATTGTTTCTTAGTATATTAAAAACAAAGGTACATATATCAAAAACATATTTATCTCTAATCTTTATCCATTCTAGATCTTTTAAAACAGGAGAGATGTGCTCGTATTTTCTTACATTGCCAACAGCCACTCGTGCTGCAAAGTTTTGTAACTTTTGTATTCTTTGTAATTGAGTCTTATTGGTACATCCCCAAACTTTGAGACAGTAATTAATTAAACTCATAGCTAAGGACTGGACAATTATTATACGAGTTGATGTTTCAAATGAGTCTTTTACCCTATTTAGATATATTAGAGTACCCATTACTTTTTTATAAATTTCATCTATATGCATTTCAAAATTCATGTAACGGTCAAAATAGACACCTAGGTTCTTTACCGAGTTCATTGGCTTAATGATATTACCGTTAAAATTTATATGAAGATTGTCATCAACTTCTGATAATAATTGTCTGGATCCGATAAGAATAGATTGGGTTTTAGTTTCATTAAGTAACAGACCATTTTTTAGAAAGTAACGTTTAGCCATATACAAAATTTCTTCTGCTCTACGAATAATATTTTCTAAATCATTAATTTCTCCTTCAATTAAGATTTGAGTATCGTCAGCATATTGAATGACATAACAGTTAGGTAAATATTTTACTAGATCGTTTACATATATTAGAAAAAGTATAGGTCCTAGGATCGATCCCTGAGGGACCCCAAACAATACCTTCTTGCGACTTGAGACTACATCTTTTATTCTGACTGACTGGTAGCGGTTTTTTAAATAGTTCTCGAACCAGCTTGGGTCAATGTTCATTTTTTTGCATTTTTCTAATAGAGTGGTATGGTGTACACTATCAAAAGCTTTAGAAAGATCGAGTAGTAGTAGCAATGATATTTTCTTATTATCTATATTTTTGTATATTTCATCTGATATTTTCAATAAGGCAGTTTCAGTTGATAATTTTGGCCTGAAACCGTGTTGACTTTTTGCAATAAGTTTATTTTTTTCAAGAAACTCACTTAACTGATTTGCAACAATCTTTTCAAGTATCTTTGATAAAATTGGTAGTAAAGAGATTGGTCTATAGTTAGAGACGTCGTCAGGATTTCCATTTTTAAAACCAGGAATTACATGGGGATTTTTCCATAAATCTGGGTAGATATTGGTAACTATGGAAGTATTGATTATTACCGTCAGATAATAAGCTATTACAAATAATGAATCTCTAATAAAACGAAAACAAATTCCATCTGATCCATATGCATTAGAGTCTTTCAGATTTTTTATTACTAAGATTACTGTATTACAATCTACTGTAGTAGGGTTAAAGACATCATTACTTCTATTGAATGCACTATGTTCTTGAACATTATTATTATTATTACTACCATCATCACTATTATCATTACCATTACTACCACCATCATTATTATTTACACCATTATCAACATTTCTATTATTATTACTACTACCATCATCATTATTATTACCACCATTACTATTATTGATTTCATTTATTATTTCTTTTTTTGTTTTTTCAAAGGTTTTTTTCCCCACTTCAGCGAAAAAATTATTGAACTCTTCTGCTTTAGCACTTACATCTACCTCATCGGGTATAATTGATATGTTACTACTTTTATTACAGTTATTGGAAAGCATGGTTTTAGCAATTTTCCATGTATCAGAGATATTGCCTTTAGCGTTTTGAAATTCATTTTTGTAATACTGTTTCTTACTGTTACTTAATAATGATTTTACTTGTTTCTTATGCTCTGTAAACTTTTCTCTTAAAGGGATATTATCTCTTTGTAGCTTTACTTCATTTTGTAGTTTGTCTCTTTCTTTCATAATGTTTTTTATGTCATCTGTTATCCAAGGAGCGGGGGGACGAAATATTTCTCTTGTCACGAGTGGTGCACATCGATCTATACATGATGATAAGACACTGGTTAAAATATTTACTTGTTTATTGATATTATCGGTATATAGAATTTCATTTAATTTATGTACTTCATTCATAAGTAAACTACAAAGTAATTCTTGTGAATAATTTCTTAAGCATCTGAATGTTTTAAAGATTGGTTGTCTCTTTGGTTTGCGAATATTTAGGGACGTTACAATTTCCTCGTGGTCTGCTATAGGGCTTGGCATTACGTCACACTTAGTTATCATATGTTTGGAGTTTGTTATTACTAGATCGATTTGGGAAACTGAAGTGGGAGTGATTCTAGTTGGTTTATTTATAATCTGTTCTAGATTTAAATTCTTAATAAGTCTACTCATTTTATTTTCTCTTTTTAGTTGATCATCATTAAAATCGCCATATATAAAAACTGGTTTGTTTTTTAAAATTATCTCCTTAAAAACGTCCAAAATATAGCTAAAAGAGGTTACCGAGGCTTTGGGGTGGCGGTACACGCAGCCTATGATAATAGAAGGAAACTTTTTATGTTGGACAGAGATCCATTTATCTTCCACTCCTTCGTGCTTCTCAGTTTCAAGATTTAGTTCAGTGGCCTTCAAATAATTTTTAACATATAAACATACACCTCCACCTCTACCACTGTCATAGCGATAAATATTATATGAAGGAATATTAATAAATGCATTGTTAATTGACGGATACAGCCATGATTCGCTAATGCAAAGAACATCAATATTTTCTTGTACAAGCATATGTTCAATTTCTAGTATATGGGATAACAGGGATTGTGCATTTATATGTACGACAGATAATCTATCATTATATTTACAAGTAACTTTCACATCGGCACTGTCTTCTTGGCCATGATTCTAATAATAATCATTATTTTTACATAATCTACTCTTATGACCATATTCATGACATACATTACATTTAACTTTATGATCAAATCTACAATTTGATTGGCGGTGATTGAACTCACCACAATTATAACATCCATATCTTTGACTTTGCACATAATCATAATCCCTTCTTTCTCTGTTTTGTTTGTAAGTATGACTTATCCTAGTGTTGGTATTGCTGTATCGTCCCTGGGAGCCAGTATCACCATGTCTACCACGCGAGAAATTATTATAATCATAATCCCTTCTTTCTCTATTTTGTTTGTTAGTATGACTTAGCCAGGTGTTTGTATTGCTGTATCGTCCCTGGGAGCCAGTATCACCATATCTACCACGCAAGAAACTATTTTTGACTCCCGTATTTTGGTCTCTATTTTGATAAAATCTAACTGTAT
>JAXCGZ010012884.1:0-12164 GCA_037179515.1 Halocaridina rubra
GTATGTTTACTCCTAGATCTCTCTCATTTTCTGTCTCTTGAAGTTGTACTCCAGCCACCAAGTAGCCAAGCTTGGGCCTTCTTGCACTTGTACCCATTCTCATTACCTCACATTTTGAAGTATTGAATTTCATTAGCCACTTTTCTGACCACTCATGCAGACTATTTAGATCCTCCTGAAGTTCTCTACCATTGTTCTCGTTTTTTACTTTCTTCACAATCTTTGCATCATCTGCAAACATATTCATGAATGAATTTACAGACTCTGGTAGGTCATTTACATATACAAGGAACAAAAGTGGCCCTAAAACTGAACCCTGTGGAACTCCACTACTAACCCTTCTCCATTCAGACACTGAGTGTCTTACTCTAACCCTCTGTTCCCTTCCTTCTAAGTAAGTTTTTATCCATTCCAAGACATTTCCACCTATTCTAGCCATTGCTTGCAGTTTCCTAATAAGTCTCCCATGTGGAACAGTGTCAAACGCTTTCTGAAAGTCTAGGAATATGCAATCTGCCAAGCCCTCTCTATCCTGTAAGATTCGGCTTACCTCATCATAAAATTCTAATAAGTTTGTTACTGTTGATCTACCTTCTCTGAGCCCATGTTGTCTCAGTGATAAAAAGTTGAAGGTTTCCAAGTGAAGAGAGGTATGTTTTCTTAGTAGTTTCTCCATAACTTTGCAAACTATGCTGGTCAAGGAAACAGGTCAATAGTTTAGAGCTGTATACCTCCTACCCTTTTTGAAGATAGGTATTACGTTCGCTTGTCTCCAGGATCTTGGAATTTCCCCTGACTCCAGCGACTTTTTAAATATGATACTTAGTGTGTGTGTAATTACCTAATTGCCCTTACAGAAAAAATCCCCATGCTAGTAACTCACCGTCTCCTGGTCAGTTCCATTTTCGTACTCAGTGATACTTATCATACTTGTCCTTAAAACTATGGATTAAGTTAGCATTAACTACCTCCTCGCTTAGCCAATTCCAATCATCAACTACTCTTACACTAAAAAAGTACTTCCTTACATCATGCAAATTAGTTTTCTTATGAAGCTTAAAATTTTGACCTCTAGTTCTAGTGCCAGCCATATCAAAATATCGATCCCTATCCCCTCTATCATAACCAAGAAGGGATTTAAAAACCATCACCATATCCCCCCCCCATATTATTCTAGCTTCGAGTGAAGGCAAGTCCAATTCCCTCAGCATTTCCTCATAAGTGAGATTGCGTATTTCTAGCACTAGTTTCGTGGCATATCTTTGAACTTTATCCAGCTTAACTATGTGCTTTTTCAATTGTGAATTCCAAAAGGGGGCTGCATATTCAAGCTTTGGCCTCACATATGTTACATAAATATTTCTGAACATTTCCTTTTCCATGTGCCAGAAGACTACCATTACATTTACTAATAAAGCATATGATTGTCTATTCCTTGACTTCACTTTCTATCACACATTAAATTCCTGGAGTGGATTTTATTCTCTCCATCACCAGATATACTAAATCAAGCATGAAGACAAAGTGTGAAGACATCTTGCCCTCATCACCAGGAAAAAGATTTATGATATGGTATATCACCAAAAATGAATACTGCTTTCAATATACTGTCAAAGGTAGTAGTAACACTATTTATTAATAACTGAGTCCAATTTGAATGGGATGACACATGCAGGAGCCTGGGGATTAAACTGGATACTCCAATATACTGCCAATTATATTACTGAAAACTGTATATGCAGAAATTATATGTTTTTTTTTATAAAGCATTCACTTTTTATAATCATTCAAAGCAAGTACTGTTATTAAGAAAATAGTTATATAACCTTACAATTTTGTTGCTATCATGTAAAAATTAAAAGAAATATAAACGTTTTTATACATATTCTCATCTATTTACATGCCTCAGGTTTCTCTTGTTTACTGTCCCCATCATGAAAGCATGATTTTGCTTGCTGACTTCTGGCTCAGTAGGTTGTATATCATTTTGAACCAATTAATTTTATTTCCTGTATGCCTCTCACTCTATTTTGAATAAGGTACCATAAACCATTTTCATTCCTTTCCTTCTTATCCTACCTCTAGTCTGTGTACTTAGTAAACCCAACAAATAATAACTTTTCAAGATTTCTCTATATGCCTTCCCTTCTGTGTCCAAACCAACTATGCCATATTTCTTCTCCCAATCTCACACATCTTCCCAAATTCCATATTTCTTACCCAAATCTTCTAAGGGAATTATTCTTTTTCTTCATTCATTACATTTTAATAAGTGGGAGCAATTATGGCATCATACTATCCAAACTTAGTCTACCAAGATAATTTTCACTCTCAGGCCCCAAGTAGCTTTGCTTTGCCCATGATCCCAATCTACGGTCAATATCCATTTGCAGAAAACTATCTGTCTGAAAGTCAGCTATAAAATATCAATAACCGCCCATGTCAATTATAACTATCTCTCTTTTGCAATTAAGTATTTTGTTATACAGACTTATTTTTAACAACCAAGACGGGTTGAAAGCTCTTACATTTATAACCCTATTAGTTTTCCGTTGTTAAGTTTTTTATATAAGACATTCATCTCAATTTTTTTAATTTTTGCTACTTAACTTTGTATCTGGCTTCGAACAGTACAAATGTTTTGCACTGATGTGTCATTCTATGACCCTCATTCTCACTATCTTTATTGCTAGTTAATCTATTCATCTTATTTTATAAAATTTTGCTTCCGTAACTATATATCTGGCTCTGAATAGCACAATTTTTTTGCACTGATGTGTCATTCTATGGTCCTCATTCTCAGTATCTTTATTGCTAGTTAATAAGTTATGGCAAAATTCCATTTCTTAGTATTTAGAAATCATAGTAGTCTCCGTGGCAAAATGGTAGCGTCCACAACTCTGAGGCGGCAGGTCGAGGGTTCGCGCCACGTCACGGACTGAGGTTAGTAAGGGCATACACTCAGGGTAACGATTACAGCTGCCAAATCAAGTCCTTTGCAAGAAGGCAATCGTCCTAGCCCTTAGTAGAAAAGGGGGTCCATGACGTAAAACCGAATCCGAATCCAATATTTAAAAATAATACAGAAAATATCATGAATGTAGATTATTAGATTGACTGCTTCTACTTAAAACCATGTGACGATAATACAGAGATTATGATACAGTACCCTTTCCTTTCATGGAGAAGTATAAATCCAGTAACCTCCAAATGCATAATTATAAAACTTCCTTACTGTCAAAAAACATCTCTCTACAGTAATACTTACCACAACATCCTGTGTTTCAAATATATTAACCATCAAGTCTGTAGCATATGTAGGCCATGATATATCGCTTGACTGAACATCTATCAAGCAGCAGTGAGTTGCCTACAAGAAGAGGAAAAAATACTTTACAGGATCAAAGTAGAATAGACTATGCCTCAGATTTCTTTTACCTTGACGAGTATTCATATAAATATTACAGGTCTTCCCCTAAGCATTAGAAATGTAAACATCGTTAAGAAAATCATCCTAATGACATGGGAGAGAATACATACCAAATTGTAAGGCCAGCCTGTCAGCAGTGTTGAATGAAGAAAACAATTTATCCCCAAGCTATATTGATGGGAAAAGAGTAGGCATAATAGCCATTACAACATCATATAAAAGACAAAACTTGGATAAAAGGAAAATGACATAAAAAATAATATAAACTTACAACTCGCAGAGGTCCTTTGTTGCTCTATCTTTCATGCAGCCATATAAGAGCATACTTCAACGCCAATATCAACTTGGTATGTAAAAATACTGAATGTTGAAGATACCATGCAGAATATAAATACCCTAAATACAATGTTATACATAAGAAACTATGGAAAAATATGTTTAATAATCATGTTGTCTTAAAAGCAGAATATGAGAAGCAGAAGGGACATTGAGAGGGAAATTGTGAGAGGAGATAAAGATTTCAAACTCTCCTTCAGCACTGTCACAAATAAGGACTTAAACGCCAAAAAAGTTGTAAAGTTGATAAAGCAGATGGAGGTATCACCAAGATATGTGAGAGAAATTTGAAAAAATAAACATGGAGTTTTAAGCAGTAAAGAATGCTCTCCCCCAATCTTTATATCTATGAATGTATGTATAGCAGTGAAGGAATCATGAGCTTGTAAAGCTGAGACCTAACGATATATCCATACACGTACTTAAGTAATGTACTGAATTGTAACACTTTGTATTATATTGAAAAAGTCGATGGAATCTAATGAGAATGAAGATGGTATATTCCAAAAATGGTCGAGAAAAATCTATCAACTATGGACAAATTTCGTGGACAAGAATGGCGTAAAAAAAAAAAAAAAAAAAAAAAAAAAAAAAAAAAAAAAAAAAAAAACAAGCTACTGAATACAGATTTCTGTTCACCTCGAGTCCTTTAGCTTTTTTCAAGAGGACAACATGGCTTTCGAAAATGCAGGTGCACTCATTAACTTGCTAGAACTTTATGATAAGAGAAACATCATCTAAGAAGAGAGAGCTGGGTGTACTGCCTATTCTTAAATATTTCAAAAGGCATTTGATCCACTTCAACAATGGGAACTACTGTAGTTGGAACTTGCAAGTAATGGAAAAAACAGATGGACATGTCTCAGAGTGGATAGAATCTTATTTAATTTGAAGAAAGTGGATGGTCAAGGTAAGACTTGAGGGAGCTAAGCAGAGGATTCCAAACGGATTGGTGGGTGGGACACTTTTGTTCCTTGTATATGTAAATTATATCACAAAGACTGCATACACATTTTTATATATGCTTACCGATAAATAATTTGTGAAGAGAGTAATAAGACTAAAATAGTGGTAGGGAATTTCAAGAAAAATCTTAAAGTCTGTATAGGTGGTCAGATAGGTGACTTATGAGGTTCACCACTTCAAAATGTAAAGAATTGAGAATGGCTCACAAATGCATGAGGACAATTTTCAGGTATTCAAGAGCACCAAAGGAGCTTCAAAGTATAAGATGCTGCAAGAGATCTATGGGTCAATGTATTGGCAGAGGTCTCTGAAAATACATATAATTGGCATAGTAAAGGCAGCATAAGCTTTCTTAGTAAAAATGTGGGAGACCTCCATACATATGGACCAATATAGATACAAAAGTTTTTGCAGAAATTATGAGAGGCCTCAGATTGAATAAATAGAACACTTTTGGATTCTGCACTTGAAAACAAACTAAAGAGTGTTCAAAGACATGCTACAATCATGCGATATCTCAGTTATGGCAATAATTAAATTCTTCCATGGTTCTGAAGCTTCCTAAGACAACATTTTTGCAACATTAATGGAAATACTTCAGTAAAATAGCTGATAATTGTATTAAGCATATCATGGAAAATGAACTGTACTAAGATATACAAAGTATTGGGAATAAAAACAAAAAACAAAAACAAGAGATGGGGAGTTATTGGAATAGGGCTCTACTAGATACAATAAGGGATGAGGAAAGCAGTACAGACACTCGTCTTCATGATTACACAAAGATATAGGAGCAATGAGAGAATTAAAAACACATCTTCTTAAGACAGTACTTGCTTGAGAGATAAAATGATGGGAAGACAAATCAATCAGAGAATTAGGAACAAAATATGATGTGATGCTTTTTTAATCTGTTCTCATATGATGTGTTAAGTGTCCTGGTAGTATAATATCCAATACGTTATTTCTCCGAGTAAGAACTACAGAGATCTTCCCTATAGTAAATATACTTTACTCTTACCACATAGCAGAAGCAAAGGCATAGTCATTTTTCTTTCCTTGCCTAACAAAAGTTGTAGGAATATCGAGCATATAAGGATGTGATATTTCTTATCTGTAATCGTCATTTGATTTTCAAATTCTACAGGCTTGTTTTAAATCAAATATAGCACACCAATCAGGTTTCCAGGGCATTCTCATAAGAGCTTCAATGAGAGAAAACCATCAGTGTGAGATTAGACAAGAAGGAGGAACTGTGTTGCAGACATGACTGGAGAGTGATACACTTACTAAATAACTTAAAGCAAGACTCTTCAGGGTTCATTGTCTTTTTCTCTTTCGTCCTCTTCATCTTTCGTTCTGCCTCTTGCTTCCCTTTCCTTTTGTTCTCTAATTTTCTTTAGTTCTATCTCATTATTGCTCTCTCAGTGAAACAGGTAATATGGGGAGAAACAAACAAATTGTATGTATTTTTTAGAATCTCGAAAAGTCAGAACTTTGGATAAAATTCTCTTTTTCTTGCTCTCTCTTGTGGTGTCAAGTGCTCACCCAGGAGGTTGTGCAAAGTGGAGAAGTGCCTGCCCTCAAAGGGTCATTAGAGTGAGTAAGTTAAAACTGGTGCAAGACTGTTCCTTCTACTCAGGATAAGTTACCCTAATCACTGAGAAACTCTTCTCCAGAACAGAATAAGAAACAAATACGCGCACCAAGTGAGGACTATAACCACTGATCTTTTACAAAAAAAAAATAATAATAACAGAATTATTACTAAAATTAATGCAAAACTTCAAAATAGCCATCTAACAGGAGGTCCAAGTAATTTAAGGCAAGGGAAACACCTTGGGTACAGCCACAAACTCCACAGAATTTTTCTCTCACCAACCCATGCAAACTTTAAAAGCCCATTTACTAGAATAAAATCGGTTTCTCAATACACTGATGCAAACGAGATCCCTCACACAGTCTTGAGAAGAGCAACAAATGCCTGGTGGAGACTACATGTGGCTTAATATCGAAGTCCTCTCACAATTGGTAAACAAAGCATATATTTCCCTCTCAAAGGACTATGGATTTTCCTTCACACTGGCTCTCTAGTGAGAGGCTAACCCTAGAATTCTATAGGTTCTATCCTAAGTCTTAAAATGCTTGACAGTTCTAATCTGACGAATAAGTTCATATATGCCAATCCTGACAGGAAGACCTCCGGTAAAGGAAGCTATTTTCATATTTGTCAGGAAGGAGGATAAAAGAAAAAAAGTTATACATTGCATTAATAACAACATTATAACAGACTATCAAAAACACAATACAGTATATGCTATTGTACAAACAATCTACATCACAAAGCTACACAACAACAAAGTCCAGTGTTGTGGACTCTTCAAAATAGGAGAACCATAAAAAATCACAAGTCGAGCATCTTTAAAATACAAATATGCATGACTGGACGTGAAATCAACGAATACATTTAAAATCTAAGTTATCTTCTAGCTGTACTATTAATCTATTAATATAAAAATATTCTTATTACCTGTTCAGGAAGTTTTATAAACTCATCAGAGATCTTCATTAGGGCATTGTAGAAAACTCTTTCTTCAATGCCAAAGTCTACTAACTTAACATCTACCATCCTTTCACATGGCAAGTCTTTAATTAGCGCTCTATACCATTTCCCATCTTGTGGGTACTCTGCTACGCATATCATTCCTACACAACAAATTACAATTACTGAAATTCACTTCTGAAAAACATATAGAAAAATTATAAGACTTATCGTAATAATTATCAGAAACTCTGGTCACGGTATTTTATTTGAGAGTGAGACCAGGATGGGCAAAAGAAATTGGCCTCACCATGCCTGGGAAAGACGTAAATATGAAGCAAAGAGAAACAGATGGGGAGTGTTGTGACTTGTTAGAAGTGTGAGGTGATAAGAAGAGATGTGAAACAAATAAGGAAGAATATTGACTGTATATGTAGGCATAGGAAAAGGACTAATTGAAGGAAGATTTATCTTCTAGTTTGCCTGGAAAGTCCTATTTAAGTCAAAGAGACCTTTAGCTGTAGTACACTTAACATGCAACTGTGTACAAAAATATCAACGATCATAATATGCAATACAGAAGCAAAGAATGATAACAGTTTTTGCTATTTTTACAAAGGCTTTCTTGCATTCTGTTCTTGTCTCTAGACTTGGCATGCTTGCTTAATAGAAGATAAACTTCCACAAGAAAAGAAACAATAACAAATTTCAGTCATATATCTAGGAATGTACAAGAGGAAAATAAAATAAAGATACTTTCCATATTTCTTCATAATCCACTCAAAATAAGACTTTTTTTTGACATTTTCAAATCAAATACACTAGATGAAAGATATGCAGTCCATGACAGCTAGACTAATATGAATCCTGCTCCTTGAGAGTCACACAAAATTTAAACATTAATAAACTAGCAAAGAAGCCCATACTAAGGATTTGCTGCTCTTTTTAGAATGTTTAAACATTCTTTAAAAAATTAAACATTTGTTTAGAGTTACAGCCTTAAGTGTATATTTTCTAATTTACAGTGGCGGCTCATGCATAGGCACTGCGGAACTGCAGCACCTCCTATTCTCACTCGATATTATCGATAACATTTAATGTAATGAGGCTTTTTTCAATTCTCTCTTTATACTTGTACATTATATAATCCTTAAGCTTAATGTCAGTAGCCATCACCTAGTTCATGAAAATTCTAACAAAAATCCTTGTATGGAACTGAGCGCTTCACAATTCCAGCGACGCGGTGTTTGGCTGTTGTATGCATGTGCATATCAGAGATAAGAAGCTGCACACTAGGTAGAGAGAGCACTGTCACTCACGCAGTGCCTACCCTGTTGTGCAAGTGTAAGGTGGTAATTCTTTTTGACTCAGCGTGTGTTGTGCTTAAAAACCGAGTACCATACTCTTGAATGTGATAAAGTACAGAATTAGATAATTATCATGCTTCCAGCTATTCCGTTTAATTCATAGTTTTTTCGGTTCTTTCACTTTACAGAAAATTTCAATACAGTTGGTGACCCCAACTCACGAACAAACCAACCCACGAACAAAATTTTGAACAAATTTTTAACCCAACTCACAAACACTCATGTGTTGGCCAAGCCACCACGTGTCCCACTCACCCTCTCTCAGTTCTGCTTTAGTGCCCGTGCGGTGTGGTTTGTTCATGATCTGTTCATAGTTCTTGCTCTATTTTCCATTGTTTTACCTTTCATATAACCCTTATTATGGTTCCTAAGAAAGTTAAAGGTGTTTGTGATATTGGGGGACTCGCCTTCCGAAAATTGGTCCACCTTCTCCTCCTCTTCCACCACAATCCATGAATGCCAGCAAAAATCATGCACAAAGGTAAATACAGTACTGTTTCTTACCTACATTATTTTTTTTACCTACAGTATGTACTCTTTCCTATTGTATTTGTTATTAGTGGGAGAATGTGACAACTTTTTCTAAGTGTTGGACTTTGCTTTTTTATACTGGGTATCAGCTAGTGTATACTGTATACCTGAATAGGTACATGTTTTACCTTAATAGAGTAGAATTCCTTTCTATTATTATTGTAATTTTCCTTTTACAGATATAATACATTTAACCTGTAATAAATTTCATGTTTTTAGTGACTAGAAAAATTTTTAAATTAATATTTATTGTGACCAGGAACGGATTAATTGAATTGACATGCTTTTCAATGGGAAAAATAATTCCAACGCAAGAACAATCTAACCCAAGAACAGTTTTTGGAAACGGATTAAGTTGGTAGGTTGGGGTCACCACTGTAATTTAATCGTGGCCGCTTTGCATCTCCAAGAAATAAGTTCTGTGACAGTAAGTGCACTTCAACAGCTAAGTTTTCACAGTTCTCTCTCCAACACTGAAAAAATAAAATCTTTTCTAAAGAGCACTATGAATCTTGAAAGACTAAATACACTTGCAGTGCTTTGAATGGAGAAAAATTTCCTCAACAGTCATCCAGAGATCAAGGAGAAAATGACTAATCTTTTCTTGCAAAGTAACAATTTAAGTTATTAATAAGTTAAATATGTTTTTTGTTTAGGATTTTATCAAATTTATGTACAAATTTTCATTTTGTAAGTTTGTTTCGTTTTACACAATATTAAAATTATTGCTAAAAATTTTCTGAAGCAGCATCCCCTATAATTCTAGATACGAGTCGCCACGGCTAATTTTACATTGAAGTGGTAATCAGTGTTGAAAACATTTATTTTACTTCCATTAAAATGATGTTCTCTAAAACAAACTTATATGCTGTTTAACTACTAAATTAGATGTCCCGAAACTTATTAGGCAATTCTTGTATATTTTTTCTAAACACCCTCAAATGTCAAAAAATAGGGACACATTGATGCTTAATTATCCAAAGCTCTAGAAGTACCGACTAGCATAAAACAGTTCTTGTACTGTTACGAGAAAAAAAGAATATTTGACAATCAAACAAATACAAGGTTGATATTCTACAGGAAAATAACACTGTTTTTAGATCAGAACTTTTGAGGTAAAAACTTTTAAGATAATCTTTACCGATTGAGTAAAAAAAAAAATTTTCCTTTAGGCAATACATATACATAGTCTTTGACTTCTACAAATAAATAATTATCCATGAACATGAAAATATATGCCTCATTGCCTGAAAGTTGCAATTATTTACTGTTACATGACATATTTTCACCTTCCAAGCACACAATCTCAAAGAAATGGAAATCTATCCTTAACAGGTACTGTTTTATTCAAGATCTCAAAAGAGATGTTATTTACTTTATATCTTTGGCTGAATTGTTGAATCCTGTATAGGAATGATAATTAGTCTGGCACACAAAAAGTCAACTTAAAAAATAAATACCAATTTCTGGAGTGTAGATAGCCCAGTCAGAATAAGACAAGCCACTTTTAGATTTATAAAACACCTGCATATCATCCATTAATTTCTCCAAAGAGTCTAAGGATGAGATGAGCTGCAGATAAAAGTCTTTTGGTGATGACACAGCCGACAGACGAACATCTGAGCTATGGATGCCAAAAGGAATCTCAAGAACACGGTATCTGGATGCCGGCAATATTTCATCGTCCTTTATGTACTGTGAAAGATATATATTCTTAAAAAGTATTGAATATACTTCTGATTATCACTGCTGATGAATGAAACAAAACGCCTAACTCATTTTACCTTGGTTTATCAAGAGCCAACCAAGAAGGGAGAGAAGAATGATATTCCCAATAACCCTGAAATTTTATTCTTTTCAGATAACATCTGTAGGAAAGGGTGAGGATAAGCTGGGTATGATGAAGGTCTACTACCTTCCCTTTTTGCTCAGTTGTGGCCATCCTGCTTGATTTATTGATATATGGGGTAGAGTTGAAAAAATATTTTATACCGTATTATAGAAAAAAATAATAGGGGTGCACAGGGATAGTTCTTTATAATGTCTAAAATAACTTCATGATGATATAAAAAGAATAATAGACTGATTAACAAATATCAATCTGCATAAAAGTAAAAAAAAATATACAAAATTGGACCATATATAAAAGGAATTTTACTAAATAATAACAAATAAATATCAAGTAAAACATAATTTGCACAGAATTTTGGAAAATTAAAATATTTGTGCTGTAAGTGCTATTCTGAAAAGCTAAAATAAATCTATTATCCAGATTACTACTCCTAGATTCATGCATTAACTAACGTTGTATATAAATATATGTAACATACTTTTTCAATTAAACAAAATCTGTCCACTGTTTTCAAAGTACAGTAGTCTTATAAGAAAAAGTATAGTCTTCAATATGATATATGACTATACCAATGTATAAATTAATATCTATTTTCTTCTTCTTGACACTTTTGAAAATACAAGAAAAGATTTCATTGATACATTAATACATCAGGGAATTAAAAAATAATATAAAACACTGATGTACTGAAATATCATTAAAGTCCTCTCTACAAAATAATATGAGGACTATGGTAGCTCAGTGTTACAGCATACTAGTTGGGAAGTGACTAACATGAGTTGGATACCGCCACAGGGCATTAGGATGAGCATCAAGCCTTAATCTCCCAGCTCCGTGTTTGCGGCTATCCCCATTAGAATGGAGGCCAATTGTGACACATAGAAAAGTACATCAGTGCTTTAAAAAAGAATGAATTCCACACAATATCTTAAGATCTTGAATGTATAAGTAGCCACGCTAATCATTTCTGTTTAAGAAGTTGTCCTATATTAAGAAAATATAATATTCATGAATGTGGACATCAACATGCCAGTAAAATATTCTTTCTTTGTGAATCCTCTAACATTTATTAGTATAGATATTATGGATGTGTCTCCTTTGGAAAAAAAAAAAAAAGGACAAAAGACAAGGATGAATGTG
>JAXCGZ010012885.1:0-12131 GCA_037179515.1 Halocaridina rubra
TAGAACAGGGTAAATGTACAGAGTACTGATTAATGGGTACCTTTTTTTAATATTCTACTGAATGTAACCAAAATCATTTATATATCACTACTCTACTATCCATAGGGAATAGGGGGGAGGAAAAACTATACTAAGCAAACCTTTGGTATTCACTTAAAATAGGATATTTGACAAGTTGAGACGATAAATCCTCTTGTTCATTTTGGTTAATAGTGTTTTTCATAAGGATTAGGGTAACTATTTTTGTTTTTCATGTCAGCTGTGAGGGCTCATACTCTTATAAAAACTAAGTCATACTACACAAAAATGTGATCACTGTATCTCTTTGCGAATTCGAACTATCATCCGTTCTTATTCAAAAAAGTGCTCTCTTGAAGCCTACATAGATGGTTTCTTATGAAACTTCACGCTGTTACTTCTAGTTCTAGAATACCCATATCAAAGTATTGCTCCATCTAAAGTCTATCAACTGATATTACGTCCATCTGTCATTAGATTTGTAAAATGTCTTTGAATTTTCTCCAGATATTTATGTTTTTATGTGCGCATTTCAGAAAGACTGAGGAAATTATAGAATGGCCTTCACAAAATCCTTACTCTAAGCAATGCATTGCTCTTATATATCTGATGGCCACTCTTACGTCTACTCAAAACACATGCTCCTTATGCTTTGCATTTTACAAATATCCATCCATATACAAAAGCCATATTCCCCCTTGTACGAGGGGTAGCTGAGTCAAAGAAAATACTTTGACTTTTTGTGGGAAATAAATACAAAGGAGGAGATTCCCAGTCCCATCGCTCATCCCCATTTACTCGAATTTTACGACAAGTAGGAGAAAGCAGAGGAAGTACCCCCCCCTCCCTCAGGAAACAAAAGTGCCAGTATGTTGACCTCTATATCTCTTTCACTCTTAGATTCTCTATGCATGTGATCACCCAATTTTGATTACCTAATAGTGCTTACGGGAAAGAGCCCAAAGCTCGCATTTTCCCGTCTCCTAATCGGTTCCATTTTTGTATTTAATGATACTTATCATACTTGTCCTTAAAACTATGGATTGAATTAGCATTAACTACCTCCTCGCTAAGCGAATTCTAATTATCAACTACTCTTACACTGAAAAAGTACTTCCTTACATAGTGCAAAAAAGTTTTCTTACGAAGCTTCAAACTATGACCTCTAGTTCTAGAGCAAGCCATATCAAAATATCGATCCCTATCCACTCTATCATAACCATGAAGGAATTTAAAGACTGTCACCATATCCCCCCTCACTCTTCTAGCTTTGAGTGATGATAAGTCTAATTCCCTCAGCCTCTAATAATAATTGAGATTGCGTACTTCTGGCACCAGTTTCGTGGCATGTCTTTGAACTTTTTCAAGCTTAGCTACGCGCTTTTTTAAGTGTAGATTCCAAAAGGGGGCTGCATATTCAAGTTTTGGCCTCACATAGGTTACTTAAATATTTCTGAACATTTCCTTGTCCATGTGTCTGAAGGCTACCCCTACATATGAAAAGAAAGCATATGCTGCCCTTACTATGCCATTTATATGCATTTCTGGAGACAAATCTGCCAGTATCTTTACTCCTAGATCTCTCTCATTTTCTGTCTCTTTAAATTGTACTCCTGCCACCGAGTAGTCAAGCTTGGGCCATCTTGCACTTGTACCCATTCTCATTACCTTACATTTTTAAGTACTGAATTTCATTAGCCATTTTTTGACCACTCATGCAGACTATGTATATTTTCCTGAAATTCTCTACCATTGTTCTCATTTCTTACTTTCTACACAATCTTTGCATCATCTGCAAACATATTCATGAATGAATTTACAGACTCTGATAGGTCATTTGCATATACAAGGAACAAAAGTGGCCCTAAAACTGAGCCCTGCGGAACTCCACTACTAACTCTTCTCCATTCAGACACTGAGTGTCTTACTCTAACCCTCTGTTCCCTTCCTTCTAAGTAAGTTTTCATCCATTCCAAAACATTTCCACCTACTCTAGCCATTGCTTGCAGCTTTTTAATAAGTCTCCCATGTGGAACAGTGTCAAATGCTATTTGGAAGTCTAGGAATATGCAATCTGCTCAGCCCTCTCTTTCCTGTAAGACTCGGCTTACCTCATCATAGAATTCTAATAAGTTTGTTACTGTTGATCTACTTTCTCTGAAGCCATGTTGTCTCACTGACAAAAAATTGAAGGATTCCAAGTGAAGAGAGATATGTTTCCTTACTAGTTTCTCCATAACTTTGCAAAGTATGTTGGTCAAGGAAACTGGTCTATTGTTTAGAGCCGTATCCCTCCTTCCCTTTTTGAAGATAGGTATCATGTTTGCTTGTTTACAGCATCTTGGAATCTCCCCTGACTCCAGTGACCTTTCAAATATGATACTTAGTGCCACTGATATGAGATTGCATATTTTTTATGTACATGAGGGGATATATTATCAGACCTGTAGCTTTATGGGCATCTAACTCCATCAGCGCTTTGCATACCTCTGTGGCTGAAAGCTTGATGTTCTCTAATACCGGCCATTGAGCTTCAATCTCTGCAATCTGAGGGTGAGGGGTATTTTCTACTGTAAATACTGACTGAAACTCCGTGTTCAATTCTTTGCAGATCTCTTCATCCGTCTCAGTGATGCTTCCATCTGCTCTCTTAAGCCTTAAAACCTGTTCTTTTACTTTCAGTTTTCCTCTGATAAAGCTTTGGAAAAGCTTGAGATTTTCTTTAGCTTCCTGGTGACGTCTATTGCATAGTCTCTCTCTGCCTCTCTTCTTTTACTTAGATAATCATTTCTTGCTCTTTTGTAGGTTTGCCAGGCATATATGTTTTTCTCCTTATACCTTTTCCAGCATTTGTCTCTCCACTCCTTAGCTCTTTTTCACTTATTATCGAACAAATTCTCTCTGGCAAGAATTACACCTACTTTGGTGACAGGTGTGCAGCAATCTACTATCTTCCTATATATCTCACAAAAGATGTCATACGTTTCTTGTACAGATTTGTTGTAAAATAAGGTTCTCCAGTCAATAACTGCAAAAAGCTCATTCATTTTTATATAATCTCCTTTTGAATAGTTCCTCCTTATGTCCTCTGCCTCTACTGTCAGGCAGAACATCTTCAGTGATATACTCCATCAACAACACACAGTGATCACTCTTTCCAATTGGTGGATCATACTCAATTTTTTTAATATCCAACACGTTATCTGTGAATACTAGATCAAGTAGTGATTGCTCATCCCAACCCCTGGCCCTCATTGGTTCCAGTACATGTTGGTGTAGGAAATTCCCTTGTATGCAATTTAGGAATCTTGCCCAGAATGAGTCCTCACCACTGTGTGGGTCAACATTTATCCAATCTATCTCGTTATGATTAAAATCTCCCATTATCAAAATCCTACATATTTTCTCCCGTGCCATGTTAACAACTGAGTTTATGACTTCAATGTTACCTATATGACTTTCCTCATAAACTTCTAGCCTATGTTGGTTCCTTGGTGGGATATATACAACAGTTATTATAATGCTCTCTGACCCAGTATTTATGCGAGCAACAAGAAATTCCTTGAACTCACTTTTTATAGCCAAGTTTATTTCTTCAACATGAATCTTATCACTTATGAGCAGTACTATCCCTCCACCTGTCCTCTCAGATATTTCAACACTTAATATTCTGAAGCCAATAGGAAAAACTGTGACCCTGTTCATATCCTTACTCAATTTAGTCACTGTAACTGCTACTATATCTGTCATACTGTTGTGAATCCTATCTTTTAATTCTACTGCCTTACCAGCTAATCCATCATCATTTGTGTATAACAGTCTTAATGAGGCCCCATCCCCTGATCTTCTGTCATTATCTTCTGTATCTCCCCTTTGTCTGGAAGAACTCTGAAATGAAAATTTGTCCTCTCTTTTTCATCTATTTTCTCATTTAACCTTCTTGCCTCTTGCAACAAGGTTTTGATATTTTCCATCTCGTCCAGTGTTCTGTATTGTCTAATGAACACTTCTTTGAATTCTTGAAGGTCGTTTAGACTTTTTTTCTCATCAATATTTGTTTACATGTTTCCCCTCTCTAAAATGTTTCTTTTGTTGGTCTCTGCTTTCCCTCCCTCGAATATTTGCCTAGCTGGTGAATGTTTACAATATCCTAAGTACCACAAACTACTCCAAGCTTTCTTATTAGGTCTATAACTCTAGCATTATTTTCTTCGTCTCCTCTGCCATGTTGGCTCCCGGGATTCGCTTATGCCTGAGATTACCACTGTCATCTCTTTATTGAGTGCCTGTTTAATCAGTGGATTTGCCCTTTCCATTACAACGTCTTTCATTTTTTAATTACTGTTCCTTTATAGTCAACTGTTTGTATGTTTTCCAGTGCCACCACCTTCACAGCCTCTTTTACTGCCACATTCCCCTTTAGTGCATCAGCAAAGGAAATTTTCATGGCATCATGTTCCGTATTCAGCTCCTGAAACTCTTTTCTAAAGTGTTAGATGTTTTCCTTAATCTGGACATTCCAAGCTGCAATCTCGTCTCTCTCAGAAGAGAGCAGTGAACTAACATTTCATTCATTTAGGTTGTCATTCAGCTGTTTGTTGTTATCTTCATGTTTAGAAATTCTGGTTTCTAGTTCACTCTTTTCCCCTTCCAGCTTCTTTACTCATTTTTCTAATTCTTTTGTCTCCAGCCCTTGTGCTTTATTTGCTTCCTCCTAACATCTTATTTCCTTTCTGAGTGCTTCATTATCTTTCATTTCTCTATCCATACTGCGAATTTTATCATCAAGCTTTATAACCATTGACTCAAATTCCTTGATTTTCTGTTTTAATCTCCTAACAGCTACTCCTCCTCCTCCTGCTACATCCCATGGAGATCCTCTACCTTCCTCTCTGGCCATTGGATGGGGGGGGGGTTGGGAAAGAGATGTATATTTTCCTGAAATTCTCTACCATTGTTCTCATTTCTTACTTTCTACACAATCTTTGCATCATCTGCAAACATATTCATGAATGAATTTACAGACTCTGGTAGGTCATTTACATATACAAGGAACAAAAGTGGCCCTAAAACTGAACCCTGTGGAACTCCACTACTAACTCTTCTCCATTCAGACACTGAGTGTCTTACTCTAACCCTCTGTTCCCTTCCTTCTAAGTAAGTTTTCATCCATTCCAAAACATTTCCACCTATTCTAGCCATTGATTGCAGCTTCCTAATAAGTCTCCCATGTGGAACAGTGTCAAACGCTTTCTGGAAGTCTAGGAATATGCAATCTGCCCAGCCCTCTCTTTCCTGTAAGATTTGGCTTACCTCATCATAAAATTCTAATAAGTTTGTTACTGTTGATCTACCTTCTCTGAAGCCATGTTGCCTCACTGACAAAAAGTTGAAGGATTCCAAGTGAAGAGAGATATGTTTCCTTAGTAGTTTCTCCATAACTTTGAAAACTATGCTGGTCAAGGAAACTGGTCTATAGTTCAGAGCCGTATCCCTCCTTCCCTTTTTGAAGATAGGTATCACATTTGCTTGTTTCCAGCATCTTGGACATACATACGCATGCATCCATTTTTCTTCATGAGTGTGACACCGGGACGGGCAAAGAAAATTATCCTCATAGGCCCTGGGCAGCAGGAAAACATTTTTTTAAAAAGTAGTAGCTTAAGAGCAAGGCAGAAATAAGAGAACGGTAAATTATAAAAAAAAAAAAAAGGACAGGCTGAGAGAATAGTCGCAGTTATGAAATCCTAGAAATATGACAGGATTAGGGCCTAAGGCAAAGATAAATCTAGTTCATGAAATAAATTAAAAAAAATTTTGTGTGGAACTGTGTGTTTCACAGTTCCAGTAACGCAGTGTTTGGCTGTAGTGATTACCTAATTGTGCTTACGGGAAAGAGCCCAAAGCTCGTATCTTCCCGTCTCCTGATCGCTTCCATTTTATACTTAGTGATACTTATCATACCTGTCCTTAAAACTATGGATTGAGATAGCATTAACTACCTCCTCGCTTAGCCAATTCCAATTATCAACTACCCTTACACTGAAAAAGTATTTCCTTACATCCTGCAAAGAAGTTTTC
The DNA here is from genome assembly GCA_037179515.1 of Halocaridina rubra. Lineage (NCBI taxonomy): Eukaryota > Metazoa > Arthropoda > Malacostraca > Decapoda > Atyidae > Halocaridina > Halocaridina rubra. Next base: position 6,100 of record JAXCGZ010012885.1, read on the forward strand.
TTGCGAAGCTTCAAACTATGACCTCTAGTTCTAGAGCAAGCCATATCAAAATATCAATCCCTATCCACTCTATCATAACCATGAAGGAATTTAAAGACTGTTACCATATCCCCCCTCAATCTTCTAGCTTCGAGTGATGGTAAGTCTAATTCCCTCAGCCTCTCATCATAACTGAGATTGCGTATTTCTGGCACCAGTTTCGTGGCATGTCTTTGAACTTTTTCAAGCTTAGCTATGTGCTTTTTCAAGTGCAGATTCCAAAAGGGGGCTGCATATTCGAGTTTTGGCCTCACATAGGTTACATAAATATTTCTGAACATTTCCTTGTCCATGTGTCTGAAGGCTACCCTTACATTTGATAAGAATGCATATGCTGCCCTTACTATGCCATTTATATGTATTTCTGGAGACAAATCTGCCAGTATGTTTGCTCCTAGATCTCTCTCATTTTCTGTCTCTTGAAGTTGTACTCCAGCCACCGAGTAGTCAAGCTTGGGCCTTCTTGCACTTGTACCCATTCTCATTACCTTACATTTTGAAGTATTGAATTTCATTAGCCACTTTTCTGACCACTCATGCAGACTATTTAGATCTTCCTGAAGTTCTCTACCATTGTTCTCTTTTCCTACTTTCTTCACAATTTTTGCATCATCTGCAAACAAATTCATGAATGAATTTACAGACTCTGGTAGGTCATTTACATATACAAGGAACAAAAGTGGCCCTAAAACTGAACCCTGTGGAACTCCACTACTAACTCTTCTCCATTCGGACACTGGGTGTCTTACTCTAACCCTCTGTTCCCTTCCTTCTAAGTAAGTTTTTATCCATTCCAAAACATTTCCACCTATTCTAGCCATTGCTTGCAGCTTCCTAATAAGTCTCCCATGTGGGACAGTGTCAAACGCTTTTTGGAAGTCTAGGAATATGCAATCTGCTCAGCCCTCTCTTTCCTGTAAGATTCGGCTTACCTCATCATAAAATTCTAATAAGTTTGTTACTGTTGATCTACCTTCTCTGAAGCCATGTTGCCTCACGGACATAAAATTGAAGGATTCCAAGTGAAGAGAGATATGTTTCCATAGTAGTTTCTCCATAACTTTGCAAACTATGCTGGTCAAGGAAACTGGGTTATGGTTCAGAGCCGTATCCCTCCTTCCCTTTTTGAAGATAGGTATCACGTTTGCTTGTTTCCAGCATCTTCGAATCTCCCCTGACTCCGGTGACTTTCAAATATGATACATAGTGCCACTGATTTTCAGTTTGCGCATTTTTTAAGTACATGAGGGGATATGTCATCAGGACCTGTAGCTTTATGAACATCTAACTCCATCACTGCGTGCATGTGCACATGTTCAAGATAAGCTGCACGCTAAGTAGAGAGAGCACTGTCTCGTACACAGTGCAGAACCTGTTGTGGAAGTGCTGGGTAGTGTTTCTTTTTGATTCAACGTGTGTTGTGCTTAACAACCGTGTACCATATTCTTGAATGTGATGAAGTGTAGAATTAGATGACTATCTTGCTTCCAGCTATTCTGTTTAATTCATATTTTTTTTTTTTTGTTCTTATATTTTACAGAAATTTAAATAATTTAACCACGGCCTCCTTGCATTCCCAAGAAATAAGCTCTGTGACAGCAAGTAAACTTCAACAGCTTAAGTTTTCACAGCTGTCTCTCCATGGAAAAGCTACAGTTAAGAAAAGAGGCCGTGAAACACCTGATATTCAAATATCTCAGCCAAGAATCAGCAACAACAAGAAGTATATTTGTAGCTTTAATTCTAAATGGTACCAACGGACAAGTTGGCTTTGCGGCTGTGAAGTAAAAATGCATTGTTTTGCTTCCCGTGTTTGCTGTTTGGAAGTGATGTAATGTGGACAAAAGACGGTTTTAGAAATATAAACAAAATGAAAGAAAAACCTGAAAAACATGAGAAGTCAAAGAAGCACGTTGAAAATGTGGTTTCACTGTCACTTTTAGGAAAAGTAAATATTAAGGAGAACTTACTAAGGCATACAGACTCTCAGTTAATGAGCATAACATAAGAACCGTGAAAATTTATCCAAAATAAATGACTGCATTTTCTTTTCTGAAAACTTGAAACTCCCTTAAGTGGATATGATGAAAAAGACGATTTAGTAAATTTCCTCAACAGTCATTCAGAGATCAAGGTGAAAGTTATTAATCTTTTCATGCAAAGTAAATCAAGAAGAACTGATTTCGTTTTAAATGAATTGATGAAACTTGAACTGTAACAATTTAGTCTATTAGTAAGCAAAATATATTATTTTTCTTACGATTTTATCAAAATTATGTATAAATTTTCTTTTTATATCTTTGTTTTACACAATATTAAAACAATGGCTAAATATTTCCTGAAGCAGCACCCCCACTAATTTTAGCTACAAGCCGTCACTGCGTCTGTCACAATCCCTCTTCTCCACTGAGATGTGCACTTCCCATCAGGAGGCCTCAGTCAAACCTCATCTGCCATTTGTATAGTCTAATCCCTTCCTCCTCCTTCCCAACACCCATTGGCACTACACTTAGATGTCGCCACTCATACTGAAATATTGCCTCTTGAGGCACTGTTTTTTCATCGTTGCTTTACAATGATCTCCGCAGCTTCCTGTGTGCAAACTCTGTTTTCAGCAGTCAAATCGTAGTTTACCCATCCCAACGCTGTAGCTCAATCAGCTCAAATCTCAACCTCTCGCAAGTCCCACTTTAAAGCTAAATCAATTCTTTTCAACACAGCATCCAGCTCAGACACATTGCGGGTAAAGTGGTTATAGTCATCGTCCTTCTTCAGCTGTGCTCCATCCGTGACTAAGATGCCACCCATTTTGAACATCATGCTTGTCGCTTTGCTACTTGCATCACACCATATAACTTCCCTCTCCGACGTTGGAGCAAACTACCTCCTTCTTACCGGTTATTCACTTTTTCAATATCCACAACATCCAGAATCATTATCACTCTTTCCCCTCCAACTTCATCCTTTCATCTTATACCTTCTGCTCACCTCATTACATAACTGCAAGCCATCCGCAGCCATCTCGCAATAGGGTAGTGGCTCACTAATTTTTCACACACATAGAAAAACTCTCTTCTACTCATTTTCCTTCTCTTCTGGAATCTCGTTACCTCTTCTAAAAATAAGCTCACCCTTTCTATCTCTCTCCAATTTCAGGCCAAACACTGTTCCCCCATCCATCATCTCTGGTTATCTAGTAACCAGCCCAGACCTTGCCAAATGCCCTACTACTTGAGATGATCTTACATTAGTTTCATCCACAACTATATCGTCAATACAGACACTCCCAAACTTACGAGCAAGTTAGGTTCCAGAATTCCGTTCATAAGTAGAATTGTTCGTAAGTTGTGCTTAGGTGAGAATAGGTACTGTACAATATATATGTATGAAGTACTGTACAGTACTTAGGCAAAAGACACTTGACTACTACATAAAACATAAAGTATACAGTATTAATTAACATTATTACAATAAAAATAAATGTAATAATAAAATACATTACAGAAATGAATACATTAATATATGGGTAGATATTGGGTAAATTTTTGTTCCTTGAATATTTGTAAATCAGTTGTTCATAAGTAGGGGAGCTTCTGTATATGAATTTGTTGCCTTCTTGATCACTTTCTCTTTCCTCAAGACTGTCTTGAGGATCATTGCCTTAATACAGGGTGCAGATCACAATCCAAAACCCAACCTTGTTAAACAATAGGCTCTCCCTCCATATATCACAACTTGGTACTTCCATGACTTGTCAGTTACATGAATCTAAAGATAGGCTGACTTTAAATGCACAATAGATGAGGCCTCACTCATCCGCTGCCATATCCTTAGTGATTCACCTCAAACATCAATGAAATCATCACCAATATGATACCTCACGTATGCATTAAGCTCACGAAAATCCAACATAGGTCGAACCTTATCTTTTGTTGCTGAACTACTGCCATTAATAGCAACATTCCCATCTCCACCTTCTCTCCCCAAGACTTTAAGATACCGACATCAATCCATCACTTCACTTTTACGTTGAAGTCTTCTTTCACTCCCTCATGTACAGAATACTCATAACAACCAATATGGTTTCTCAAGACTGGCAACTCCCCTTTCAAAAGCCACTCTATCACCCACTTCTTATTATCAAATACTGCAACGGAGTCCTTAATTATTAATAATGCAGCCTCTTTCTCAATACCTTTCTTTACCACATCCCTATGTCACTCAGTTTCCTCTCTGACTGGGCTAAGTGAACACTAGTGCTTCACCCGTTGTCCTGCTTACTACGGTTGTCCTCTGCCACCCATGCAAAATTTGTTTCAACAGCCTCAATTGCCTTGACAGTTCCCCCCCTATCATTCCCACTGCCACTGTGCATCAAGCCTCCTCCCTCTCAATGCTTTAGCAGACTTCATCCTCCCTCAACTTCATTCTTCCATTCATTAATGTCATTTCACCATACTGACTGATCACATCTATCCGCAGCTCTACCTCAATGCCATCAATAACTGTATTAAGAACAAAAGCCCTAACTCATAATTGGATGAGTTAGGGCTACCCTAATACCTAGTTTTTTTTCCATCGCCAGTCACCAAACTCCTTTCCTCTCCCTCATAACACTTTCTGGCTAATAGGGCAGCTATCACAGAGGTTGTACAGCCAGAATCCACTATTGCTCTTTCATCTCTTCCACCTACCAGAACCTCCATCACTGACAAAATACTTGGAAGCGTCTTTACTGAACTGAGGAGGTATCTCCCAGTGCAATATCCCTGCCTTGGTCAGTTCCCTGATTACAAAGTTTAGATATATATTCTGGATTTCCCCATTGGTAGCAGATGATGTCTGGTTTTGGCTCCTTACAATCCCTTGAAATGTGTGGACCTTCACACATGAAACATTAACCCTTAAACCCACATGTCTCCTCCATTCTGCCACTCAGTTTATCATGCTGGTGTCACTGGGTCTGCAAGTTTTCCACTGCAGTCAAGCTTTTACCAGCTTACTGCCACAACCTCTTTACCTCCTCCTATTTTCAAGATTCTAGGTCTAGCTAATAAATTGGCCAAAGCCACTTATGAAATATCCTTTACTTCTTGTAACTCCATTGATATTTGGTCCAGGAATCCAGTCACAAGCCCTAACATTACAGCTCTCTCCAAGCCTTCTCCAGTCCACCCAGCTATCCCAGCTAACCTCCTTATTTTATTTACAAATTTGTCTACTTGTTCCCTTAACCACCACAGCCTTTTTAACCTTCCATTAGCATCAAATGTACCCTGTGCAAAAGCATATCTTAATCTACTCTTGATCTCATCAAAATCTGATTGATCCCTTTCACCCATTTCCAGATACATTGCTAATGCATCCCCTTCCAGAAACAATGGTATAAAGCTAGCCAGATCTTTAATATCATCAATTTTGCCACTAATCCTCCTTTAACCACACAACAACATTTCCCTTCCCATCATATGATTTCAGTATCTTGGCATTAAATTTACCCTTTGCTGCCATGACATTCAATCGTCTAAGAAGCTTGTAAAATAAAAAAATAAAAAATTAACAGACTGAAACTTTACTATTCATCCTGGCAACTAGTCCAGGATTAAAAAATACCAAGCACTGTATCCTAGAGTCTGATATGAACAAGAAAAAACTGACCTGAGTAACTGAAGAAACCAATTCAAACCAGGAAAACACCAGACAGAATTCAACACGAGTTCCCAATAATTCACACACCAAACTTTTTCCCTGCTCCCCAACTTCCTTCATGCCCCACCCCCTCAGCATGACATCCCCACTTCCATCACTTCATGACTCATCCTTACTACTCTATTGTATGAACATGGCGACAGATTATTAATGCCAACACTCGTTGATATATAAAACCAAAACAAAAGCATTAAAGAATCCAAAAACAAAGGCAATAATTGCCTGTATCGGTGCCACACATGAAAAAAAAATAAAGCCGAGAAGGTTCTAAGACATACTACAAA
>JAXCGZ010012886.1:5000-12099 GCA_037179515.1 Halocaridina rubra
ACAAAGACTTTTATTCTTACCATCATCACACTCTTCCTACTAATTCGTTTTTTCTTTCTTCCCATTTATTCTATTTTCCTCCTAACCCAGTTTTGGGCCCAGCTGGTATTTAATAATGCACAAAGGGGCCCTGACTGCAATCTCCTGCTAATGAATTTTGCAAAACCTCTGGCTTCGCTTGACCAGGCAGTGCAGATTTTTAAACACACAAATATTATAAAATAAAATACACACATCCTCATTCATTCGTCATAACAAATTTAAGACTTACACCGAATTTTAGTGGAAAATTAATAGACTTACAACACAAAATAAAGGTATTTCAACAAATTCATTTTCTTAAAAACATTTAAAGATACCTAATGCAGACATGTTCCCTAAACTAACCATATATTGAAAGTTAAATCTTTAAACTTATGGGTTCAAAGTAATTTTGAAAGGCCAAAAAGAGTTCTTTTCTAAATAACAAGGCAAAGAAGTCTTATTCTCACAAATGAAGCATACACATTAAACCAATCTATAGTTACATTCTTCTAATAAACAAAGCCTTTACGACAAGTTAAATTCTTGAAGAATTCTGTTAAAACACTTATAAATCCGAATGAATTTGCGGCTAAATTTCCAGGGATGGAGCATCAAATCATATTCTCGTTTATTTTCAGGCATATTGTTGAATAATTAGGAGAGGGTTTTAAACGAAAATTATCCAATGCTAGAATGTGGGTGTGAGAATTCGCCTTTCTTCCATTAATTGAAAAAGAATGTTCACTACATAGACAGAAAATGAGACAGAAAATGACACATAAGTTAATTATTATTAATATTATTATTATTATTATTATTATTATAATTATTATTATTATTATCATTATAAGTAGTAGTAGTAGTAGTAGTAGTAGTAGTAGTAGCAGTAGTAGTAGTAGCAGCAGCAGCAGCAGCAGCAGCGGCGGCGGTGGTGGTGGTAGTTATAGAATATTATTGAAATATTGATCAATACTACATGATATGATAAAGAGATTAGCAACAAAAAAAAAGGACACCGTCACTGTACTTCCTCCCTCATATCTACCCCTTCCTAATGAGACCACTGAACTATCAACCTCTGTTAAAGAGGTTGTTTTGGAATAAAGGGTTGGTGCTAACTGCAGATGTACATTAACAATAAACAAAAAAAAGTAAGCTACAAAAATCTAATTCTCATAAGCTCATCAATATCACAATATATAAATGAGAGAGAAAGAGAAGGATAGAAATGCTACGAAAGCACAGACAAAAATGGTTACAATTTCCTCCAACAGCAAGCCCAGTAACAAGAGGGGAAAAGGGAAAGGACACTGAGCAAATGGGTGGAATCTCTCTCTCTCTCTCTCTCTCTCTCTCTCTCTCTCTCTCTCTCTCTCTCTCTCTCTCTCTCTCTCTCTCTCTCTCTTTTCTGATGAACAAGGGGAATGAATTGGAGAGTTTTTATATGAAGGGTAATATAGGGGGGTAAAAGGGATGGCAGATTTGGCAATATCTAAATATATAAAGTTGAATCTTGCGGATTATCTATCTATCTATCTATCTATATATATATATATATATATATATATATATATATATATATATATATATATATATATATATATATATATAACTCTTTACCCTTTTCAACCGGCATATTTGAAGCATAGTGTTTCATCAAAACTTGTGTAAATTTTGCAATCCTCTCTAATGCCAATTCCGTATATATATATATATATATATATATATATATATATATATATATATATATATATATATATATATATATATATATATATATATATATATATATATATATATATATATATATATATATATATATATATACGCACATACCTTCACATGCATGTACACGTACCTAAACCTTAAGTTTCTCTCTCTCCTCTATATCATCAAAATGCATAAAAAAAAATATTCATAAAAAAATCAAGGAGACAGTATAATCACCAACAGCCATATGAAATCCATCCATAAAAAAACTATATGTATGATATTAAATACACAGTTGTGTCTATACATAGGTCATAAAATACACAAAATATAAACAAAATTACTAATATGGTACACAGACGAATAAGCACTTGACATATGGAATTCTATCAAGTAAGGAAGGTTTAAGTAAGATACTCAAACTGTCAAAGGTAAGAAATAAAAGTAAGAAGGATATCATCCATATTAAACAAATTAAAGATGGAAATGGTACGGTCCTAAAGAAGGAAGAAGACATCCTGAAACGATGGAAGGAGTATGTTGAGCAACTGCTAAATGAAGAAAATGAAAGTCTTATTAGAGAGAATGGGCAAGTAAACATGGGAATGGTAATGGAGTATTCTAGGGAAGAGGTGATGCGTGCCTTAAAGAAAATGAAGAATAGGAAGGCAACAGGACCTGACTTGATTCCTGTTCAAGTTTGGAAAGCCTTAGGAAAGGAAGAAGTAGACATCTTGTATGATATTATGGCAAAAATCTCCGAACAGGAAAAGATACCAGAAGAGTGGCGGGAAAGTATATTAATACCTATATTTAAAGGTAAAGGTGATGTCCAAAAATGCAGCAATTATAGAGGAATTAAGGTAATGTCTCACACGCTGAAGATACTGGAGAGAATGATAGATGGCAGGCTAAGAGAGGAAGTGAGAATAGGGAAACAACAGCTTGGATTTATGGAGGGAAGCGGCACAACAGATGGAATATTTTGTATAAGGCAGCTGATGGAGAAATTCAGAGAAAAACAACCGAGACCTGCACCTGGTTTTCTTAGACCTTGAAAAGGCCTATGACAGAGCGCCAAGAAAGGAAATATGGGGATGTTTGAGGGAGAAGATGGTACCGGAAAAGCATGTTAGAATTATTCAGGAGATGTATAGGAGTATGTATACCAGATTGAGAAGCAGTGTTGGAGAGACAGATGGATTTGAGGTAGGAGTTGGATTACATCAGGGGTCAGCACTTAGTCCATTCATCTTCAACGTGGTGATGGATGTAATGACCAAAGATGTGAGAGAAACAGTGCCATGGTGCATATTATATGCAGATGACATTGTATTGTGTGCAGAGAGGAGGGAGGATTTAGAAGGGAAGTTGGAGGGATGGAGAGCAGCACTTGAGGAGAAAGAAATGAGGATAAGCAGGTCAAAGACCGAATATATGTGTGCCAACATTGCTGAGGATGGTGGACATAGCATAGGAATGGATGGGGAAGAAATAAAGACAGTACAGAAGCTCAAGTACTTGGGGTCCATAGTAGAGGATAGTGGAAGCATGGATCAAGAGGTGAGACATCGAATTCAGGCAGGATGGAATAACTCGAGGTCTGCATCTGGTGTTTTCTGTGACTAGAAGGTACCACAGAGATTGAAGGGAAAGTTTCACAGGACCGTTGTAAGACCAGTTATCTTATATGGAACAGAAACAGCAAGTAAGGGGAAGACAGAGAAGAGGATGGGTGTAGCAGAAATGAGAATGTTGAGGTGGATGTCTGGAGTAACAAGGAAGGATAGAATTAGGAATGATTATATAAGAGGATCGACAGATAGTTGTATTATCAAAGCAAATACTGGGGGGAAGGCTTAGATGGTAAGGACACCTGTCACGACGGGACGAACATCATGTTGGAGGACATACGATGGAGATGGAAGTTAGGGGTAGAGGGAGGAGAGGAAGACCAAAAAAAGATGGCGTGATTGTATAGGGGAAGACTTGCAATGGAAGGGTACTGATGAAAATGAAGCACAGAACAGAAATAGATGGAGATGACTCATTCACAACGGCGACCCCATATAAAAATGGGTTAAAGCTGAGAAGAAGAAGAAGAATTCATGGCATTTATACAAAATAAAGTACCATATCTAACTAGAATCTCCTACATTGATCGAATATTCGTATAAGACATATACTGTGCGTCTGTTTCCTTAGAATTATTAGTCATACTAGGGAGTGCTCTCCAAGCAGTGTTACTATTAATATACAGTTTTTATCAACAATTTCTAAAACGTTATCGACAACCCCCAGAGTCGCTGTTACCAACGCTGCCTCGACAGGGCAAAGTTTCTTCATCAAGATCGCCGTCTGAATAATCAACGCCACTGGTTATCGGGTTTACCTGGAAGGTGTGAGAACAACAGACATGTGGAGGTTACAGAAATTTGCAGAATATTACTGTACGTCCTTTTACAACCCTTGTACAATTACGAATTATTACTATTATTGTCATAATTACTATTATTTGTGAGACTGAATGGTTCTATTCAAGGGAAGAGCTGAGCGTCTCTGCCCCCCCCCCCCCGAGTTCATTCTCTCTTTCTCTATTATCAGACAATTCCTTCTTCCTTCTACTTAGGTGGAGACGCAAGACTAACACCAAGTTCTTCAAATATTGTACTCAATGAGGAGGAGAGACGGGGTCTGAGAATCTCTACTTTCATATTTTCTTCCTGCAAAGAGTCATGGAAGGAAAACTATGAGCAAAATCTTAATAACAGTCTCTTTGAAGAAGAATGGTTGTGGAGCGGGTTAAGAGTAAAAAGGAGGGCACTGGTAGCATATTTGTGAGGGGAGAGATGGGCGTATTAGCAATTAAATAGTGAAACATGCAAAACTGGAAAGGTTTTCTGGTAAATGAGTGTGGTTTGACTCGACTGCATCTGTAATACTGAATACAGATTATTATTATTATTGTTATTATTATTATTATTATTATTATTATTATTTTTATTATTATTATCATTATTATTATTATTATTATTATTATTATTATTATTATTATTATTATTATTATCATTATCATTATTTTTATTATTATTTTTATTTAGAAAGAGCAATGTAGAACTGGTAATATTTTCCAAATAGAAGCATGACCTTACGAAAGCACTATTCCACTGTCTAACACTGGTTTTCAACCTGTAGGCCATGGCCCACAGGTGGGCCATGGACAGTTCTCAGGGTGGCCACGGACACCTAAACTTAATATCATATAAAAAAAGTGTAATTTGAGTTTTTATTATAATGCACATAATTTATTGTCAGTGCTTTATTTCATAAGTGACTAAGTAGAAATACTAATAAGAAAATAAGTAAAAATAATAATAAAGTGTTCCAAATATGCTTTTTATAATTATTTTATTAATTGTTACACAATTTTGAAGGGCAGTGGGCCATGAGTAGTTAGGGAAGCTAAAAGTGGGCCACGGACACAAAAAGGTTGAAAAACCCTGGTCTAACATATATTTAGTGACGTACTCACTTGATATTTTGCTAGACAGAAGGCACTACAAGAAGGACAGTCTACCTAAGTTATCTTATCCCAAAGGATTTCGCACTGCAGAGCATGGCATCGATTTCCAACACTTCAAAGTTCAATGAGAAATTGAATATTCGTTGTTAATACTGATATGTCCTGGGTTGGTTGGTTAGGTCATGGAAAACTGGGGCTTCCGGTACATCATCATACAGAAAACCGAGGTCAAGAAGAGCACTTAAAAGATGAGGATCCCACTTTGTAGGATTAGCTGTTAACGTAATGTAACGCACGTGTGTACGTGTACGTGTATGTGTATGTGAATGTGTGTGTATGGTGTGATAATACGTACGTGTGTGTGTGTGTGTGTGTGAGAGAGTGTGTGTGTGCGTGAGTTGGACGTTGGAGGTTTAGTGGAGGATCTTAAAGGTGGACGGCCATTCATCCATACACATACAGTCAAGACAGGCCAACACCCAAGATCATGTGACCTCTGTCACTCTTTGACCTTTCACGAAACGGCTGTTTTTAGTTGTGTCGTGTTTTCTAAAATTCATTATCAATTCAGTTACTTCTATGTCTTCATGTCAATAAATCACCGAGTTATAGACATATAGTTTCGCTCATCATTAAAATGTTTCAGTGAACGAACGATTCTTTAACTACCCTTTTTTTTTATGAGTGTGACACCGGGACAGGCAGAAACTGCCCTCATCAATAAAGAGGACAGTTTGCCCATGACTTAAATCCTATTTCTTATTCTTTTTTCATCTTTTTCTTATTGCAAATATTTCTCATCTTCATTTGTAATTAGGTTAGGTTGTCAAGTTACTTACCCTACGCTTTATTTCTTATATTTGTATATGTTAATTTTATATTTTTGTTAGTTTGTATTTGAAATTTTTCATTTTGTTTCATTTAGCGGCACCTAATATAACAGAATAGAAAATGATACTATAAAAATATAAAAAAACAAAATAAAACCTAAACACACCTAAAAATAAAAAAATAAAAACGAAACAACTAAATATAAAAATAAAAATTAATAAAAAATGAGGTAGGAATCACATTCCAGCGGCACCGATGAAGGCCTCTTCAGTTTGTTACTTCCATAATTTTGGGATTAACGTGGGTGGTATTTTTTTTTAAGACAATGTTGAAATAATAAAGATTAAAAAATACGAGTACGCTAAATTTGTTTAAGTCATTTCATATATGTATATGTGTGGGTGGGTGTGTATTGGTGCCTTGAAAAGCAGAACGACAAATGCTGGAGTGGTAACCACTGGGAAGATGACTATTTAGAAGACCATAGTGATATTGTAGAGACAGTGAGGCTTAGGTCATATAGAGGATTATAATGGCGGGAGCAAATAGTGTGTGTCAAGGATATATAGAAGTGGAGAAGACTGTTCACACTCGTGACTAACATGCTAACTTAAACCTACCAGGCATCTGGGCAAGCATATATACATGTTTAGTTTAGGGTGGCCCTTGGCACCAGCCGCCCATTGCAATACTACAGCTGAGAGGTCTTTTGGACTTAAATAGGACTGTTCAGAACAGTTCGATGTTAAGTCTTCCTTCAGTTATGGTTCTTTTTCTATGCCTACATCAACACCGAATATTCTTGGATAATCGTTACACATCTCTTATTACCCCCATCACATCTGACAAGTCCCAACACTTGCCATCTCTCTTTTGCTTTACTTTTTCTTTTCTTTGCGCCCAGGTCCGATGAGGGGATTTATTTTCCGTCCTGGTGTCACAATAATAGAATAAACTTAATGAAATAAATTTGATGAGGGGGAGGAGGATAGGCTAAAGGGAGGTTTACAC
>JAXCGZ010012887.1:5000-12076 GCA_037179515.1 Halocaridina rubra
TGTGTGTGTGTGTGTGTGTGTGTGTGTGTGTGTGTGTGTGTGTGTGTGTGTGTGTGTGTGTGTGTGTGTGTGTGTGTGTGTGTGTGTGTGTGTGTGTGTGTGTGTGTGTGTGTGTGTGTGTGTGTGTGTGTGTGTGTGTGTGTGTGTGTGTGTGTGTGTGTGTGTGTGTGTGTGTGTGTGTGTGTGTGTATGTATGTATGTATGTATGTATGTATGTATGTATGTATGTATGTATGTATGTATGTATGTATGTATGTATGTATGTATGTATGTATGTATGTATGTATGTATGTATGTATGTATGTATGTATGTATGTATGTATGTATGTATGTATGTATGTATGTATGTATGTATGTATGTATGTATGTATGTATGTATGTATGTATGTATGTATGTATGTATGTATGTATGTATGTATGTATGTATGTATGTATGTATGTATGTATGTATGTATGTATGTATGTATGTATGTATGTATGTATGTATGTATGTATGTATGTATGTATGTATGTATGTATGTATGTATGTATGTATGTATGTATGTATATATATATATATATATATATATATATATATATATATATATATATATATATATACAGGGAATTGCAAATGCAAATTCTGTAATACAACTTTGACTGTATTTTTAATAAAAACAACTATTTGATGTCCTTAGGCATGAAGAGGTCAGTGGATACATGTATGTGCTGTAGTTCTACAAGGAAAAAAGAGGAAAGAAGTATCTAAGAACCTGATTATCCATTGTCTATGCAAATATCCCAAAACACGCCAGGGTAATTCGCTATTTATGGGTGAGGCACCAAGTGTTCTCAGGTGGGAGAATAGATAAACTATTTATATATTTGTACCTCTGTGAATGGGATAATCTCCCCGTTGTCAATAAAGGATTAAGGCAAAGTCAGGTTATATTAATAATTTTATCCATATGAAATAGCCTGACAGCACCGATAGCTTATCCATCAATCTTTTTTCTCACAAATCTCTTCCCTTTTACTATCACTTTATCTACAACCACGCACATTTAGACACATGTTATAGGGTTCTAGCTGGAGTTTTCGTAGCCTAAGCCTTTCAATTTCTTCAACTCTTCGCAGATAAGGGAAGGATTATGTTTATTAGTGGACACTACGAAGGATTAACCTTCCATTGCATCTAGATAATGAAAATTGCTTTTTCTTTAATATGGCATTAAAATGTAAATATATAAAGAGAATTATGCTGACTGTGTATATGAGACCCGACGGTACAGTGAGCTCAGGTTAGAGAGTAGATGCACTTATCCTGTACCTCATTATCTAATGAATATCCTGACAGACTATAAGGCTTACTATGAGGGAAAATTATCAAAATGATGATGACTAAAATGGAATCACCTCATATGCAAAACAACACATCTAATTTTATTATTCAAATGACAATGTCATTTTCAGTATTTTTGTGGATCTGGAATGGAAGTGATAAAGGAAGAAGGATATTTTCCCAATAGTTAGGTCAGAGAAAAAAATAGCCATATTTTTATTTGTTGCAAATTATTATCATTGTTATTATTATTATTATTATTATTAATATTATTATTATTATTATTATTATTATTATTATTATTATTATTATTATTATTATTATTATTATTATTATTATTATTATTATTATTATTATTATTATTAATATTGTTATTATTATTATGATTATTATTATTATTATTATTATTATTATTATTATTATTATTATTATTATTATTATTATTATTATTATCATCGTTGTCGTCGTCGCCGCCCTCATCATCATCATCATTAATATTATTATTATTATTATTATTATTATTATTATATTATTATTATTATTATTATTATTATTATTATTATTATTATTATTGTTATTATTATTATATCATCATCACCCTTCTCCTCCTCCTCCCCATCTTCATCATCAATACCATCATCATTATCATGATCATCATTACCATCAAAATTCTCTTTTCCAAAATAAGCAATATTAATTCAAGAATAATAATAGCAACAAAAGAAAAAGATAATAAAACCATCACCAGGCATCTCTCATATAAGAAAATATTATTTGATCAGATGATGATCTCCCTCAGCAACAGCATCAGAAAGTAATATAACACTCTCAATTCATCACCACATCTCTTTTTATTTCATTGGAGACAGTGAGTGGAATATAAAAGCCAATGTGAAAGAAAGAGTAAGAGAAAGGGAGATAGACAAATAGATATATAGATATAGAGTGATTGATAGATAGACAGATGCTTGATTAATATCCAACACGGTTGATTTTTTAAGCTCAAGCATAGTAGTTACACCATCATGAGTGATAGTTAGTGGCGATGATTGCGCCTCAAGCTCAGTCTTTCCTTTGTAATTATGGCGAGCGCACGGAACACTCAGGAATTTTGGATGGAGTTTATCCAACTATACCGAGATTTTCCTACTTTGTGGAAAATAAAAAGTGACGAGTACAAGAACAGAAGCTTAAAAAGTGAGTGTTACGTAAAATTAATTGACAAAATAAGAGAAATTCACCCAAATGCCACTCGTTCCACAGTAACCAAGAAAATAAATTGTTTGCGTTCAAACTATCGCCGAGAACTAAAGGTGATGAATAGCGTGAAGTCAGGTGCTGGGTTAGATGATATTTACAAACCTTCACTGTGGTATTTCGATGAGCTCAGCTTAGTATCCATTTTTGTATGAGAGGCATAGTCCTTTCCAGCATATCCATAAATGATTCTCTGTCCATGCGTAAAATTTTTTTGTAATCTGCAGGAGCAGAGAGAAGCAATTCCTGTAAGAGGTTTTCATGTGTGAATTTACTTCTTTTCTTAAACCACTCTTTCATCCACACCTTTTTTTCACACTTGCTTTTTGTTCTTATTCGTCTAAAGCCAGAAGAATGGCTATGCATGGAGTCTCTTTGCTCATGTTCACTCCACAAAATCCAAGAGACAACTAATGATTGCTCAATCTTACTGATAGTGTGTGGCCCAAACACTGCTTACACAATCTCAAAAATTGTACAGGCATGATTGACAGTGCATAGGGGCCTTTACATGCATTTTGGAGGGGGCTCAGTGACATTAACTTGGGAATTAGATCCCCACTTTTGTCATCAATCATCCATCCACAGGTTGTTGGATTTGAAAGTTGTTGTACAGCTTTCAAGCACTGATGCCACACCAATCTCTAGTAGTTGGCACGATGAATGTCATAGTCATAGTCATAGATTTTATTGCCAAATATTCAGTATATACAGGTATACAGGAATAAATATGTACTTTATATTCAAAGGCACTAGCCTGCTGAGCAAGAGCTCCTTGGCAGGCAGTTTAATATACATTTCACATTATTTAAAGTATGACGGCAATAGTTAACAAAAGCTCCAATATAGCAATCTCATTCTTATCTTGTAATAAAACAAAACAGTAGCCTGACCTTAACTTGGGCATAATGATGCACCATATACTGTATTAATTAGTATTCAACAGCTGCTTGATTTTGCCTGGTAAATAAATGCTGTTTGAGTTTCTTTTTAAATAAAGTTATGCCAGTTATTGTTTTTAAATCTTCTGATAATGCATTCCAACATTTTGGGCCAAGACAGTGAATAGAAAATATGTAAAAGGTTGTTCTCGGCTGTGGACATATCAAATTTATAATGGTACATCTGGTTCCATGGTTGTGTTGAATTAATCCAAATAATTTTCTCTTATGATTGTTATCATTGCAATATAACATCCAGAATCTGAATTCCAGATCGAAACTTAGGGCGAGGGTCTGCCCCTCTCTTTTTTCTCTCTTACTTTATTTAATTTTCGTGCTTTTCCCTCCAATTCCCTAATATCCTTAATCCCCTCCCTTTTTTTCCCCTTCTATCCTATCCCATCCTAAAAAAAAAAAAAAAAAAAAAAAAAAAAAAAAAAAAAAAAAAAAAGGGCTTGTTTTCTATTTTTCAAGTAGCTCTTAAATGACTGTAATGGTGTTCCCCTAATACCCACACAATTTAGTTTTTCTATTAGTATAT
This sequence comes from Halocaridina rubra, assembly GCA_037179515.1. Lineage (NCBI taxonomy): Eukaryota > Metazoa > Arthropoda > Malacostraca > Decapoda > Atyidae > Halocaridina > Halocaridina rubra. The sequence continues at coordinate 9,061 of JAXCGZ010012887.1, forward strand.
CATGGTCTAATGAGTCGTCAACTGTTTTGGACAAGTCTAAGATAACCCCTGCAACAAAGTTTTTATTCTCCAAATTTTTATAAACATCACTTGTAAAGTTCATTATTGCTTTTTCAGAGGTCTTATTATTACGGAATCCGTATTGATTTTCAGATAATAGGTTGAACTTATTAAGGAATTCTTTAAGTCTGTGAACAATCGCTTTTTCAAACACTTTACTTAAGGACGGTAAGATTGATATAGTCTATAGTTATTTTCATCATCATCATTGCCTTACTTAAATATAGGTATTACTTTAGCACTTTTTAGTTTGTCTGGAAAACATCCTTGCTGAAAACATAGACTGATTATGTGGGTAAGTGGGGTACCAATGTAATGGGCAGTGACCTGGAGTAGTTTTGATGGAATTTCTTCATATCCCGACGCTGTATATGGTTTTAAGGTTTTTATATATTTAGTGACTTCCTCCATTGTTACAGGATACAAGTAAAACGAAAAGTCTGGTGGATTATTAAGAAACTGGCGGCGTGAGTTTGTTGCACATTTTGTTGTTCCTGTGTTGGTTGTGCTATAGTTAAGAAATGATCATTAAAGATATTAGCAGTGTGGTCATTATCATTTTTTAATTTGATTTCCTTTGAATGATTAAATTGTTTTCGTCCCATTAGGCTGTTTATTGTATTCCATGTGGACTTGCTGTTTCCTTGTTCCTTCTTAAGCTTATCCTGAAAATATCCATTTTTTGCAGCTCGAAGTAGTGTTACTAATTTGTTCCTGTAAGCTTTATATCTGGTTCCAAAAGACAAAGGCCATTTTGGTGCAAGCCTTTCTAATTGGTGTTTTTCTTTTATGCTGTTTTTAATCCTGCAGTTATATGTGGGCATCTGTTGTTTTTATTATTTTCAGTCAATTTTCTTAGAGGAAAGCAGTCTAGAAATTTATCTCTAAATGTACGGTGAAATTTAGTAAAAGCTTCATTTACGTTATTTAGGTCTATGATATGATGCCATTTTTCATGTGATGTATCTCTAGTAAATTTAGCTATGTTATCATCAGAGTAATGTCTTTTTCTACATATGCATCAAATTTATTATCTTCTTTTTTAAACTTGGAGTATACTGCGAAATAATCTGCTATGTCGGTGTACACAATGTAACTGCTTATGTTGTCTTCAAGATTTGTGGTTCAGATATGATTGATTAGAGATGCACTATTTTCAGTGTGGAATTCAAGGGCATCCTCGGGCGGGGGAGGGGCATCGAGGAAACGTTTTAGGAAAATTTTTTCCTTACTTCCTTGATGCTGGTCATAAGGGTGTCTTTCAAGTACAGCTTGCAAACAAATCTCTCAACATCTTTGATTATTTGGTCATCAATATTGGCAGACCCTAGCTTTTGAAGACATGCCCATTCTTTCATGAATGCCTTTCAAACAGTTTTCTTCCTGATATCAGCATAGTGACTGACTGAATCACAACCAGTCAGACTGTGGAATGCAATTAGGGTCTGAATCTGTTCATCTGTCAATGAAATTGAATGTATAGGTATAAAGGGTCATTTGGCCTTCAGTCCCATATTGAACCATGTTTCGGAGGGTAGGCTATCGCAGTGTGCTACTGCCAAAACGAGGACATCAGTGTCCTTGCATTGAAGGATACATCACTCATATATCTACTGTGATGCATCAGCAGCATGGAGGATAAGTCTAGTATCTGCCTCCTCCTGATTTGAACTCAAGTGGTAAGTTCTCCTGCCTGTAGAAATCCATACTTTCAGCAGATCATCGAATCCACCAGAAACAACCAATTCTTGGTTTGGATTCAGCTTCTCTGCCATCTCCACAATAGCTTTTGAAAGAAATGCAGCTAGGTCAGCCTTGTTTGTAGAGAGACATAGGAATGACTTGAAATTTGAGGGAAGCTTCACATCCTTTGAACTGATGACTCGTCTAATTGGTTTGACTTTTCCAGCTTCACTTTGTTTACTTCTCGTACCGGACTTGATACACAGATCCTCATATCGATCAAACAGAAGGTCAACCCTTGAGTAGACAGGCTCGAATCGCTTAAGTACACAGTTGCAAAACTCGACTGAAAGATCTTCCAACGTCTGCGCTTTGTCTGACTTTCCGATCGTTTGGATAAGAGCAGCACCATCAATCAGCAGGCATGTCTTTGCTTCACTATTTGGGAGAGACTTGAAGATGTCCATTTCTCCTACTAGCAACTCCTGGAGTTGGGCCTTTTCACTTGTGTGAAGTTTCCCATTCGTACTTGCTAGGGATCGAGGAACTTTCGAAAATTCATGCCTCAGAATAGCGTTCAAATCAATATCTCTTATACTCAATGCTGCAACAAACAATCTCTGGATCAAATTCCGGTCTGCTTTGATATCTTTCTGTTTCTCAGCTCCTTTTGATTTGACTTTCACCTTGTACATCCTGCTAATTGATGGAGTTTTCTTCCTAGCCAAGGTAGCGTAGAAGTCAGTTGATATCCCAATCAGGCGAGTGGTGACGAATTCTTCGACGAGTGTTGTTCCTGTTTCATGAGCCTTGAGAAATTCTTCTTTGATCGAGTCTGGCACTACATCCTTGGTTGCAAGCACACCAGGTCTTCAACATGCTCCTCAATATCAGTGAAGACTCTCAGTCTCTGAAATTCAGCATTGATTTTGCAAAGGTCCTCCTCATTTCTCACCAGTCTTGTTGGTCCAACCTCCTGCTTTGTCCATTCTGCATCCACATTGCGATCGACATCAATGTCAAGCATCTTATAGTCTGCCTCTGCCATCTGTGATTTCTTGCTATACGTCAGGCACCACTTGTTACGTGCTTCGTTACGTCTGGTGATTCCAATTATTTCCCCGCTTATCTTGGACACTTTGTTGACTTGCTCCACAGAGACCCGACAAAACTTCTTTATTCTCTTGACAGAGAATTTCCCATTCATGAAGAGATGGTGGATTGACAAAGGAAGTTGGCACATGTCAGCCAGGTACACAGGGCCCCATCTTGT
>JAXCGZ010012888.1:0-2500 GCA_037179515.1 Halocaridina rubra
TATATATATATATATATATATATATATATATATATATATATATATATATATATATATATATATATATATATATATATATATATATATATATATATATATATATATATATATATATATATATATATATATATATATATATATATATATATATATATATATATATATATATATATATATATATATATATATATATATATATATATATATATATATATATATATATATATATATATATATATATATATATATATATATATATATATATATATATATATATATATATATATATATATATATATATATATATATATATATATATATATATATATATATATATATATATATATATATATATATATATATATATATATATATATATATATATATATATATATATATATATATATATATATATATATATATATATATATATATATATATATATATATATATATATATATATATATATATATATATATATATATATATATATATATATATATATATATATATATATATATATATATATATATATATATATATATATATATATATATATATATATATATATATATATATATATATATATATATATATATATATATATATATATATATATATATATATATATATATATATATATATATATATATATATATATATATATATATATATATATATATATATATATATATATATATATATATATATATATATATATATATATATATATATATATATATATATATATATATATATATATATATATATATATATATATATATATATATATATATATATATATATATATATATATATATATATATATATATATATATATATATATATATATATATATATATATATATATATATATATATATATATATATATATATATATATATATATATATATATATATATATATATATATATATATATATATATATATATATATATATATATATATATATATATATATATATATATATATATATATATATATATATATATATATATATATATATATATATATATATATATATATATATATATATATATATATATATATATATATATATATATATATATATATATATATATATATATATATATATATATATATATATATATATATATATATATATATATATATATATATATATATATATATATATATATATATATATATATATATATATATATATATATATATATATATATATATATATATATATATATATATATATATATATATATATATATATATATATATATATATATATATATATATATATATATATATATATATATATATATATATATATATATATATATATATATATATATATATATATATATATATATATATATATATATATATATATATATATATATATATATATATATATATATATATATATATATATATATATATATATATATATATATATATATATATATATATATATATATATATATATATATATATATATATATATATATATATATATATATATATATATATATATATATATATATATATATATATATATATATATATATATATATATATATATATATATATATATATATATATATATATATATATATATATATATATATATATATATATATATATATATATATATATATATATATATATATATATATATATATATATATATATATATATATATATATATATATATATATATATATATATATATATATATATATATATATATATATATATATATATATATATATATATATATATATATATATATATATATATATATATATATATATATATATATATATATATATATATATATATATATATATATATATATATATATATATATATATATATATATATATATATATATATATATATATATATATATATATATATATATATATATATATATATATATATATATATATATATATATATATATATATATATATATATATATATATATATATATATATATATATATATATATATATATATATATATATATATATATATATATATATATATATATATATATATATATATATATATATATATATATATATATATATATATATATATATATATATATATATATATATATATATATATATATATATATATATATATATATATATATATATATATATATATATATATATATATATATATATATATATATATATATATATATATATATATATATATATATATATATATATATATATATATATATATATATATATATATATATATATATATATATATATATATATATATATATATATATATATATATATATATATATATATATATATATATATATATATATATATATATATATATATATATATATATATATATATATATATATATATATATATATATATATATATATATATATATATATATATATATATATATATATATATATATATATATATATATATATATATATATATATATATATATATATATA
>JAXCGZ010012888.1:5000-12047 GCA_037179515.1 Halocaridina rubra
ATATATATATATATATATATATATATATATATATATATATATATATATATATATATATATATATATATAGTGTGTGTGTGTGTGTGTATGTATATGTATGTATATATGAGTTTGTGTATGTATATATATGTGTATGTGTGTGTGTGTGTATGTGTATATATATGTATTTGTATATATGAATAAATATATATATATATATATATATATATATATATATATATATATATATATATATATATATATATATATATATATATATATATATATATATATATATATATATATATATTATATATATATATATATAATATATTATATATATATATATATATATATATATTATATATATATATATATATATATATATATATATTTATTATAGTCGTAAAAGGGGACTAAAAGTGGACGGGGAGGGGGGACTAGGAATCCCCCCCCTTGTATCAACCTCCAGCGAGACGTCAAAGAAAATTGGGAGTAGAGGGGAGAATGACTTCTCCCCAAACTCTAGTTTAGTATGATAGAGAGCAAAAGATGTGAGATTGGATATATGTTTGGTAGGAGGAGGATGGATGTATTGGCATTGTGTGAGACGAAGATGAAAGGAAAAGGAGAAGTGGCATATGGTGATGTGACGGGTAAGGTGTCTGGGGTTGAAATGGGGAGAGCGAGAAAAGGTGTGGCATTATTGCTGAGTGAATGAATGGTAAATCAGGTAGTGGAATATAAAGAAGTGTCATCTAGGCTTATGTGGGTGAGGGCTAGATAGGAAGGGAATGTTGGGCTTTTGTTAGTGCGTATGGGCCAGGATGTGAGAGAAGTGAGGAAGAGCGGGATGAATTCTGGAATGAGTTAACTAGATGTGTGGATGGTCTGAGTAGAAGGAACTATGTAGTTGTGCTGGGTGACTTGAATGCCAGAATGGGTGATGGAGAGATAGAAGTTGTTGTAGGAAAGTATGGGGTACCAGGTGGGAATGAGAGTGGCGAGAGACTGTTAGATATGTGTGTGGAGCAAGAGTTGTTGATAGGTAATAGTTTATTTAAGAAGAAGTTAATAAATAAGTATACATGGAAGAGAGGGGCAAATGGAAGTGATTGAAAGAGCATTGATGGATTATGTGATGGTAGCAAAGAGCATGGTTGGTAGAGTGAAAGATGTACATGCATTCAGGGGTGTGGCTGCTGGGATGTCTGATCATTTTTTTGTTGAAGCAAAAGTGGTAGTAGCAAAGAGTGGGGAAATAGTGTTTGGGATGTAGAAGGGAAATAGTGAAGGTGGAAGATTTGAAAAAGCCAGAGAAGAGACAGGAATATCAGGACAAGTTGAGAGTGGCATATGACAGGGTGAAAGAAAGAGAAGTTGGGGAATTAGGGGAGGAATGGGGGTTGATGAAAGAATGTTTTGTGGGACATGCAAGTGATGAGTGTGGGAAGAGGTTTGTTGGGGGTGGCATGAGGAGGGGCAGCGAGTGGTGGAAAGAAGGGGTGAAAATGAAGGTGGAAGAGAAAAAGAGGGCTTTTGAGGAATGGCTGCAGTGTAAAAGTAGGGAGAAGTATGAAAGATATAGGGAGAAAAATGTGGAAACCAAGCTGAAGGTAAAGGAAGAGAAGAGGTTGGCAAATGTTAGGTGAGGACAGGATTTTAATAGGTCATATGAGGAGAATAAAAAGAATTTTTGGAAAGAAGTGAAGAGAGTAAGGAAGGGTGGATCGAGGATGGAAGAGACAGTGAAAGATGTGAATGGACAGATGTTAAGAGGGAACGATGCAAGGAAAAGATAGGCAGAATATTTTGAGTGCTTGCTGAATGTTGAGGAAGATAGAGAGGCAGCTATAGTGGCAGTGGGGGGTGTTCAAGGGCCAGTAATGGGAGATGAAAATGAGAGAGAGATTACAAGAGAGGAAGTGAAAAGGGCATTGTATGAAGCGAAAGCAGGTAAAGCATCTGGAATGGATGGTGTGAGAGTGGAGATGTTGAAAGAAGGGGGTGTGACTTCATTGGAATGGTTTGTGAGAGTGTTTAATATATGCTTTATGTTGTCATTGGTGCCAGTGTAATGGGTGATTGCCTGTATAGTGCCCCTATACAAAGGTAAGGGAGATATGTATGAATGCAGTAATTATAGGGGTATAAGTTTGTTGAGTGTGGTAGGAAAAGTGTATGGTAGGATACTGGTTAATAGGATTAGGGATAAGACAGAATATGTTATCACGAAAGTGCAGAGTGGTTTTAGGAGAGGTAGAGGTTGTATAGATCAGATTTTTATAGTTAGGCAGTTATGTGAGAAATATTTATCAAAGTGTAAGGATGTGTATTTTGCATTTTTGGATCTGGAGAAAACATATGATAGAGTTGATAGAGAGGCTATGTGGAATGTTTTGAGATTATATGGAATTAATGGTAAATTGTTGCATGCAATGAAGAGTTTGCATGAGGGCAGTAGAGCTTGTGTTAGGGTAGGGAATGAAGTGAGTGAGTGGTCTCCAGTGAGTGTGGGACTGAGAGAGGGATGTGTGATGTCACCATGGCTGTTCAATTTGTATATTGATGGAGTTGTAAGAGAGGTGAATGAGCGAGTGCGTGGTCGAGGTTTGAGAATGGTCGATGGGGATGATAGCGAGTGGGAGCTGAATCAGTTGCTGTTTGCAGATGATACTGTGGTGGTGGCAGATTCAGAGGAAAAGCTGTGTCAGTTAGTGTCAGCATTTGGAATGGTGTGTGAGAGAAGGAACTTGCAAGTGAATGTGGGAAAGAGTAAGATTATGAGGTGTACAAGAAAATCTGAATTCCAGATCAAAACTTAGCACGAGAGTCTGCCCCTCTCTTTTTCCTCTCTTACTTTATTTAATTTTCGTGCATTTCCCTCCAATTCCTTTGTATCCTTAATCCCCTCCCCATTTTTCCCCTCCTATCCTATCCCATACGAAATAAAAAAAAAAGGTGTGCAAGAAATGAGGATGGCGCTGGATTGAATATTATGTTGAATGAAGAGACACTTGAGGAGGTTAATCAGTTTAAGTATTTATGGTCGGTTAGAGCTGCAAATGGTGGAGTGGAAGCAGATGTGTGTCAAAGAGTGAATGAAGGATGTAAAGTGTTGGGTGCATTGAAAGGAGTGATGAAGAATAGAGGGTTGGATATGAATGTTAAGAAAGTTTTGTATGAGAAAGTGGTTGTGCCAACTGTGATGTATGGATCAGAGTTATGGGGTATGAAAGTAAGTGAGAGACAAACTAAATGTGTTTGAAATGAAATGCCTGAGGAGTATGATTGGTGTATCTCGACTGGATAGTGTTAGGAATGAAGTGGTGAGAGCAGGAACGGGTTTGAGGATAGAAATAAGCTATAAGGTTGGATTCCTTTTAACCTTCTGTGGTGTAGTGGTAGCGCCTTGACTTAGTAATCATAAGTCCTAGGTTCGAGTCCCGGTCTGGGTAAAAAACTGATTCATGTTTTCACATATGTAATGTGCTTATTTGATAATTTCATGGCCCGAATGAGATTGGAAATTGAATTAAATGCTAAAATGAAGCCACGAGTGAGGTTGGGGAATCTGTAATATGAACATAGTGGCATTTAGTTAGAATGCGTTCATTCCTAAGTATAGCAGATATAAGATATAAGGTTGGATTATTTTTAACCTTCTGTGGTGTAGTGGTAGCGCCTTGACTTAGTAATCATAAGTCCTAGGTTCGAGTCCCGATCGGGGTAAAAAAATGATTCATGTTTTCACATATGTAATGTGCTTATTTGTATTTCATGGCCCGAATGAGATTGGGAATTGAATTAAATGCTAAAATGAAGCCACGAGTGAGGTTGGGGAATCTGTAATATGAACATAGTGGCATTCAGTAAGAATGGGTTCATTCCTAAGTATAGCAGATATAAGCTATAAGGTTGGATTCCTTTTAACCTTTTGTGGTGTAGTGGTAGCGCCTTGACATAGTAATCATAAGTCCTAGGTTCGAGTCCTGGTCGGGGTAAAAAAATTATTCATATATATATATATATATATATATATATATATATATATATATATATATATATATATATATATATATATATATATATATATATATATATATATATATATATATATGTATATATGTATATGTATGTATGTATATATATATATATATATATATATATATATATATATATATATATATATATATATATATATATATATATATATATATATATATATATATATATATATATATATATATATATATATATATATATATATATATATATATATATATATATATATATATATATATATATATATATATATATATATATATATATATATATATATATATATATATATATATATATATATATATATATATATATATATATATATATATATATATATATATATATATATATATATATATATATATATATATATATATATATATATATATATATATATATATATATATATATATATATATATATATATATATATATATATATATATATATATATATATATATATATATATATATATATATATATATATATATATATATATATATATATATATATATATATATATATATATATATATATATATATATATATATATATATATATATATATATATATATATATATATATATATATATATATATATATATATATATATATATATATATATATATATATATATATATATATATATATATATATATATATATATATATATATATATATATATATATATATATATATATATATATACATCTAGCATTGAATATTCTGGCATATTAATTACACATCTCTTGCTATTTCATTACAATTGACAAGTCACAACATTCCCTACATCTCTCTCTTTTTCTTTCTTTTTTCCTCATTTGTTATTATATATGTATTGTTCACAGCTAATTGCCCCCAGTACCCGGAATAGATTTGTGGGAAGAGTCTCGGGGGGTCGTGTTATCTCCACTATTGGCTTGAGGGCAGACACGCCTGGAGTTAGTAATGGCTCTGCCCTTAACCTTCCATGTCCCAATAGATCTACTTATTTCACTGTTTACTTTTCTAACATTCGTGCGCTGAACTCTAATCTTTCATCTGTGGAACAGCACTTTTGCACTTTCCTCCCTAATCTTCTCCTCCTATCTGAAACCCAGCTGTGTATACATGCATCCACTGACCTAATTCAAATCTCCCACTATAATCTGTATACTCGTTTTCGTTCCAAAGGTGGGGTCTGTGCATACTGGAACATTAACTCTCCTACTGTGAGGCTCATGGACCTTGAATCTCCTGACTTTGATGTTCTCTTGCTAAAAGTCTATTTCCCCACTACCACTATATTCATTTGCTTCTGCTACTATTCTCCAAACTCCACTGAGTTTGTGTCTTTCTTTGATTATCTGTCCTCGTGCCATGAGTCCTTGCTATCTTCTCACCCACATGCCGAAGTTCTCTACAATGGAGACTTCAATGTACACCACAGTGAGTGTCTTCTTTCTTCTCACACAGATGTGGGAGGAAGCGAGACCCTTGCTCTCTCTATTACTCACGATCTGGAGCAAATTATCAAACGTCCTACTCGCGTTCCTGATCGTCACAAACATGCTGCAAACACAGTTGACCTATTTTTTAATTATAACCCTTCAAACTACTCTTATTCTGTGCTTTCTTCTCTTGGTAAATCTGACCACTCTATGATCTCAGTCTCTTCCATTTTCGCTCCCCCACCACCAATCCCTCCTACACAGCGCCGCTTTTGGCACTACGAGCATACCCAACATGAAAATTTGCTCATCTGTCTCTTTGACTTCCCATGGGATGACTGCTTTCGGCCCCGCAACCCTGATCAGGTAGCTCTAAAAGTTGCCGAAATCATGACAGCAGGAATGGAGGCATACATCCCCTCCTCTAAAAAAACTTTCTCTCCCCCTAAACCCTGGTTTGACAGTGCTTGCTACATGGCTATTAAGGCTAGGAATCGGGCACACCAATCTTACCAAGCCTCTCCTTCCAATTTAACTCGATCTGCTTTTTTTATAGCTAGGAATCACTGTACTGCTCAGAATCGAAGGTCTAAGCCTTCCTTTATAAACAGGAACGTTGATGACCTTAACTTCTTTCCCACTGACAAACTCTTTTGGTCCTTAGCCAAAAACCCTCCAAAAACTTCTGTAACTCAAGCATTCCAACTCTCATTCGTTCTGATGGTTCTATAGCTTGCTCTCCCACTGACAAAGTCACTCTCTTTGGCTCTCATTTTTTCTGCCAACTCTTCTATCAACGATTCCAGCGCACTTCATCCTGAGTCATTACGCCTCTCTAACCCTATGCCCTCCCTTGTCCTTTCTTCACGCAAAATTCATAAGGTTCTTCGCTCACTAAAGACGAACAAAGTATCTGACCCCGATGGTATCCGGCCAAGGTTCCTTAAGGAGTTTGCAGATGAACTGGCTCCGTTTTTTGCAGTCTTTTTTGCCTCATTCTGTTAACCAGTATCTATCCATCATCTTGGAAGCATGCTCTAGTTCAACCTGTTCCTAAGAAGGGTGACCGCTTTATTCCTTCTAACTACCGAACTATTGCCCTAACCTCCTCTATTGCTAAAGTTTTTGAAACTTTTCTCAATTCTCACTTCTTAAAACGCCTTGAATCTAACTCACTTATCTCTGATCACCAGTACAGCTCCCACATGGCAAGATCCACTGGTGATCTCCTGTCCTATCATACTCATGTATTGTCATCTTCTCTGAGGAACTATGGGGAATCCTTTGTCGTCGCCCTTGATATCTCTAAGGTTTTCGACAAAGTCTGGCACAAGGCGCAGTTGGCCAAACTCCATGCCCATGGCCTTACTCCTTCTTTCTGTTCTCTGATTTCCAGTTTTCTTACTGACCGTTCTATATCTGTAGTTGTTGAATGGAAAAGAAGATATTCATGCTTTACAAGAAGATCAAAATAAATTATTTGCATGATCGGAGAAGTGGCAAATAGAATTTAATGTTGAAAAATGTAAAGTAGCAAAAATGGATGCTATAATAGTCAATGCGAGTTATATAT
>JAXCGZ010012889.1:5000-12019 GCA_037179515.1 Halocaridina rubra
TTCAAAGATATCAATCACCACCGACATTCATCTGTTGATTTCATAATTCATCGTCTTTACTCTCTTTGATTAACTGTTTCGCAGTGTATTTCATTACATCCAGATTTAAGTGCCATTTGTTCCAGTTCCAAGAGCTTGGTTCACCCTTGCTCGCCTTTACTACATAATATCCTCAGCGTTGTTAGTGCCATAAATTTTAGACCTTTTTCCTCATTTACCTAAAACTCAAGTAGAGAAATAGATCAAAATTAGTTTCGTGCCACGTTTGTTTATTAAATCAAAAATTAAAAAATTATTCATATAGTGACTTACTTTTACTTTTTTTGGGAATTAAATACAGAAGTGGGGATTCCCAGTCCCCTCACTCCGCCTCATTGAGTCGACTTTTACGACAAGTAGGGAACACGGAGGAAGTATTCTTAACCCCCTCCCTCAGGGGAAGTATTACTAATGAAAGGCACTATGTCTAATATGTGGTAGTCACGGTGGCTCAAGCGATAGCGTCCGCGACTCTGAGGCGCCAGGTCGAGGGTTCGCGCCCCGTCACGGTCTGAGGTTAGCAAGGGCATGCACTCAGGATAACAAATACATCTGCCAAAACAAGTCCTTTGCAAGAAGGCAACCGTCTTTGCTTAGTAAAAGGGAGTCCGTGACGTAAAACCGGAACCGGAACAACTATGTCTAATATGTGCTTCAAATCATAGCTCATGTAATATCTGAGGAGAAATCATAAATTCAGAAATTTTCAATTCAGACGCAATGAGAAATCATTAATCTAGTTCATAGGCCTGGCCTTGGTGAGGTTAGAAGACATAAATCAGATTTTAAAGGCTGAATCTGACATATGCAGATATAAATATATCATCAGGAGAGATAAATTGCTTTTCATATAATTTCCTGATTTTGATTTTCCCTTTTTATTGTCTTACCCTATTAAAATTTCCGTTACAATGAGACTTCGAAAACACCAGATAAAATGTTGTTGTTCCGTTTTGACGTCACGGACTCCCTTTTCTACCAAGGGCTAGGACGGTTGCCTTCTTGCAAAGGATTAGTTTTGGCAGATGTAATCGTTACCCTGAGTGCATGCCCTCAGACGTGACGGGGCGCGAACCCTCTACCTGACGCCTCAGAGTCACGGACGCTACCACTTGAGCCACGGTGACTACAAAACACCAGATAAAATAATAATAAAAATTGAGTAATAGAGAAAAAATGTCATGTTGCAGCTGCTTAGATATTTGAAATAGCCAGGTGGAAGTTGGGTTCACTGTTTGGATACTGACCATAATTCTTTAATGATGTTTTACAAAAGGTTGCAGAGTGACGATGGCATCCGTGTATAAAGCATTACCCTTGATGCTGATTCGGTGTTTCTGAAATGAATTTTCTTGGAAACTAGACTTCGTTTTTATCTCTAATCCTATTAGGATGCTATTCCTTTGTAAATATAAGTGCGTGACACTGTTCATTCTTGATTATCATTATCTTAATAGTTACCTACTGCAATGTTCATATGCGAAGTTCTGATCGCACCTTCCCATCTGTATCAACAAGAGCTTGTAGGCTTGTAGGTTCCTTTTCGTATCTTAAGAGGTTCATACAATAATTGTTCCGATTTTACGTCACGGACTCAATTTTCTACCACGGCCTAAGAAGGACTTGTAATGGCAGATGTAATCGCTACCCTGAGTGCATGCCATAGCTAACCTCAGACCGTGACGGGGCGCGAACCCTCGACCTGACGCCTCAAAGTCGCGGATGCTACCGCCTGAGCCACGGTGACTACCAAGAGGTTCATGCAATAATATATATATATATATATATATATATATATATATATATATATATATATATATATATATATATATATATATATATATATATATATATATATATATATATATATATATATATGTATATATATATATATATATATATATATATATATATATATATATATATATATATATATATATATATATATATATATACTATATATATATATATATATATATATATATATATATATATATATATATATATATATATATATATATATATATATATATATATATATATATATATATATATATATATATATATATATATATATATATATATATATATATATATATATATATATATACTACAACTGAAGGGTCTTGTGGACTTAAATAAGCCTGTCCAAAACAGTTCGAGTTTATGGATAGTAGGTTGGCCATGGCACCAGCCGCCCGTTGAAAGACTACGACTGAAGGTATTAGGATGCAACTAGGACTGGTCCAGACAGTTCCAGGTTGAATCTTCCTTCAGGACGGTTCTTTCCTCATGCCTACATCTACACTGAATATTCTGGCATATTCATTACACATCTCTTGCTATTCCATTACATTTGACAAGTCACAACATTCTGCACATCTGTCTCTTTTACTTTCCTTTTCCTCACATTTTGTCATTATTTATGGAAGGTTCACAACTAATGGCCCCCAGTACCCGGCATAGTGGGGTGCGAAGAATCTTCGGGGATCGTGTTGACTCCACCATTGGCTTGAGGGCAGACACGCCTGGTGGTAGTAATGGTTCTGCTCTTAACCTTGCACCTCCTAATAGATCTGCTTCTTTCACTCTTCACTATTCAAACATTCGTGGGCTGAACTCTAATCTTTCGTCTGTGGAACAGCACTTGGGCACTTTCCTCCCTAACCTCCTCCTCCTATCTGAAACCCAGTTGTCTATACATGCTTCCACTGACCCTTTCCAAATCTCCCACTATAACCTGTATACTCGGTTTCGTTCCAAAGGTGGGGTCTGTGCTTACTGCAACATTAACACTCCTACTGTGAGGCTCATGGACCTTGAATCTCCTGACTTTGATGTTCTCTGGCTAAAAGTCTATCTCTCCACTACCACTATCATCCTTTGCTTCTGCTACTGTTCTCCAAACTCCACCGAGTTTGTATCTTTCTTTGAATATCTCTCCTCGTGCCATGAATCCTTGCTATCTTCTCACCCACATGCCGAAGTTCTCTACATTGGAGACTTCAATGTACACCACAGTGAGTGGCTTCATTCTTCTTACACTGATGTGGGAGGAAGCGAGGCTCTTGCTTTCTCTATTACTCATGGTCTGGAGCAAATTATCAAACATCCTACTCGTGTTCCTGATCGTCACGAACATGCTGCTAACATTCTTGACCTTATTTTTACTTCTAACCCTTCAAACTACTCTTATTCTGTGCTTTCCCCTCTTGGTAAATCTGACCACTCCATGATCTCTGTCTCTTCCATTTTCGCTCCCCCACCACCAATCCCTCCTACTCAACGCCGCCTTTGGCACTTCGAGCGAACTCAATATGAAAATTTGCGTAACTTTCTCTTTGACTTTCCATGGGATGACTACTGCTTTCGGTCCCGCAACCCTGATCGGGTAGCTGTAAAAGTTGCCGAGATCATGACCGCGGGAATGGAGGCATACATCCCCTCTTCTACAAAAACTTTCTCTCCCCCTAAACCTTGGTTTGACCGTGCCTGCTCCATGGCTATCCAGGCTAGGAATCAGGATCACCGATCTTACCAAGCCTCTCCTTCCGATTTAACTCGCTCTGCTTTTATTATAGCTAGGAATCGCTGTACAGCTCAGATTCGAAGGTCTAAGGCTTCCTTTATAAGAAGGAAAGTTGATGACCTTAACTCCTCTCCCACTGACAAATGCTTCTGGTCCTTAGCCAAAAACCTCTCCAAAAACTTCTGTAACTCAAGCTTTCCCCCTCTCATTCGTTCTGATGGTTCTATAGCTTGCTCTCCCACTGACAAAGCCACTCTCTTTGGCTCTCATTTTCCTGCCAACTCTTCTATCAACGATTCCAGCGCACCTGTTCCTCAGTCTTTTCCCCTCTCTAACCCTATGCCCTCCCTTATCCTTTCTTCACGCAAAGTTCATACGGTTCTTCGCCCACTAAAGACAAACAAGGCATCTGGTCCCGATGGTATCCCTGCAAGGTTCCTTAAGGAGTTTGCAGATGAACTGGCTCCCGTGCTTTGCTGTCTTTTTCGCCTCATTCTGTCAACCAGTATCTATCCTTCATCTTGGAAGCATGCTCTAGTTCAACCTGTTCCTAAGAAGGGTGACCGCTTTATTCCTTCTAACTACCGACCTATTGCTCTAACCTCCTCTATTGCTAAAGTTTTCGAAACTTTGCTCAATGCTCACTTTTTGAAACGCCTTGAATCTAACTCACTTATCTCCGATCACCAGTACGGCTTCCGCAAGGCAAGATCCACTGGTGATCTCCTGTCCTATCTTACTCATGTATGGTCATCTTCTCTGGGGAACTATGGGGAATCCTTTGTCGTCGCCCTTGATATCTCTAAGGCTTTTGACAGAGTCTGGCACAAGGCTCTGTTGGCCAAACTCCCAGCCTACGGCTTTACCCCTTCTTTCTGTTCTCTGATTTCCAGTTTTCTTACTGACCGTTCTATATCTGTAGTTGTTGATGGCGCGACATCTAGCCCTTTCTCTGTGTCCAGTGGTGTTCCACAGGGCTCTGTTCTTTCACCTACTCTCTTCCTTCTCTTCATCAATGATCTTCTACAGTCCCCATCTTCCTCTCTTCTTCATGCCTTTGCTGATGATTCTACCCTTCACTTTTCCTCTGCCTTTTCTTCACAACCTTCATCTGTTACTCGTAATCAATCTCGTATCACTCTTTCTTCTACTCTTAACTCCGATTTGCAGAGAGTATCTGAATGGGGCACTCAAAATTTAGTTAAATTCAATGCCTCCAAGACACAGTTTCTGGCTATCTCTTTATCTTCTTCTCCTCCTGATAACCCTATTGTCTTCGAAACTAATGAAATTTACCCTCTTAACTCTATCAATATATTAGGTATCCATATAGCCTCTAACTTGTCTTGGAGGAATCACATAATCCAAATTTCTAAATCTTCATCCAAAAAATTGGGGGTTTTGTTTCGTTTTCGTTATTACTTTTCCTCATTGCAGTTACTTAAAATTTACAAAGGTCTTATCCGCCCCTGCTTAGAATACTGCTCACACATCTGGGGTGCTTCTTCCTTTACTTATCTTCTCGATAGGGTTCAATCGAAGGCAGTCAGACTCATTAATGATCCTTCTCTTACTTCTAACCTGGATTCTCTCTCTCTTCGCCGTAAGGTATCTTCCCTTTCGCTTTTTTATCGCTACTACTTCCATCGCTGCTCTGATGAGTTGGCGAGTTGCATCCCTCCTCCACTGCCGAGGCCGCGTAACACTCGCCAAGCGGCCTCATCTCACAGGTACTGTGTGGAGATTTGTAGCTCGCGGATTGGTCGGTGCAGCGACTGCTTCTTCCCATCTACCTCCAGACTCTGGAACTCTCTTCCTCCTTCTGTCTTTCCTAGCTCTTATGACCTTTCATCCTTCAAAAAGCAGATCTATCGTCATCTCAGAGCCTAGTCCTCCATATCTCTGGGTCCTCTTTACTTTGACTGTTTTTTCTGTCTGTCGTTTTCCTTTGTGTGACATTACCTCACCTCTGCCTTGCCCTTAACTTTTTCTTTTCCTTCGTCTTGGTATTTTCTCGTGCCCGGGCCTTTGTTGATGAGGGCAGTTTCTGCCTATCCCGGTGTCACACTCTTAAAAAAAAAAAAAAAAAAAAAAAAAATATATATATATATATATATATATATATATATATATATATATATATATATATATATATATATATATATATATATATATATATATATATATATATATATATATATATATATATATATATATATATATATATATATATATATATATATATATATATATATATATATATATATATATATATATATATATATATATATATATATATATATATATATATATATATATATATATATATATATATATATATATATATATATATATATATATATATATATATATATATATATATATATATATATATATATATATATATATATATA
Organism: Halocaridina rubra; assembly: GCA_037179515.1. Lineage (NCBI taxonomy): Eukaryota > Metazoa > Arthropoda > Malacostraca > Decapoda > Atyidae > Halocaridina > Halocaridina rubra. Next base: position 10,983 of record JAXCGZ010012889.1, read on the forward strand.
TATATATATATATATATATATATATATATATATATATATATATATATATATATATATATATATATATATATATATATATATATATATATATATATATATATATATATATATATATATATATATATATATATATATATATATATATATATATATATATATATATATATATATATATATATATATATATATATATATATATATATATATATATATATATATATATATATATATATATATATATATATATATATATATATATATATATATATATATATATATATATATATATATATATATATATATATATATATATATATATATATATATATATATATATATATATATATATATATATATATATATATATATATATATATATATATATATATATATATATATATATATATATATATATATATATATATATATATATATATATATATATATATATATATATATATATATATATATATATATATATATATATATATATATATATATATATATATATATATATATATATATATATATATATATATATATATATATATATATATATATATATATATATATATATATATATATATATATATATATATATATATATATATATATATATATATATATATATATATATATATATATATATATATATATATATATATATATATATATATATATATATATATATATATATATATATATATATATATATATATATATATATATATATATATATATATATATATATATATATATATATATATATATATATATATATATATATATATATATATATATATATATATATATATATATATATATATATATATATATATATATATATATATATATATATATATATATATATATATATATATATATATATATATATATATATATATATATATATATATAATATATATATATATATATATATATATATATATATATATATATATATATATATATATATATATATATATATATATATATATATATATATATATATATATATATATATATATATATATTAT
>JAXCGZ010012890.1:0-11996 GCA_037179515.1 Halocaridina rubra
TCGTCTTGCCAAGGTGGCCTTCATGCTGGATGGGCATGCTGTGGACGCTGAGCCCTCTCTCCGATGCCTACCTAACATCATCTACTCAGCTGGGTTTTCCATGACGGTCCGGCGCAGTGACGTGGAGAGGGCCAACAGTGTGTCCATACAGCACCATGATCACTTTCTTCACAGTCGCTACAAGTATCACAGACGCGGGTTAATGGTGCGGAAAAACAATGTAGTTAGTGCTCAGCTCAGAATGGGGTATCGGCCTTTATGGCAGGTCTCCCAGACTCTAGATATGCCACAGTACACCTCCTGTAAATTATGCGACCATCCTAATGCTAACACTCTTGACCACTATTGTCTTCAGTGCCCCACAGTGAGAGAAGTTTTACCACGAGATCAGAACTTAATACATATCTGCTCGTTTTTGCTTAATGATGACAACCTTGATGTTATTCTTGCTCGTTATCCTCACTTTGGTGCTCATTAATTATATTGCTATGTATATTATATTATATATTTTCTTTGTATGTTGCTGTATAATTCTGTTTTGTTTATTTGTAATGTGTTTGTGTGTTCTGTGCTTCTCTGAGCTTTACTGTTGTACATAATGTACTTTGTTATTCTTGCTCGTTATCCTCACTTTGGTGGCCATTAATTATATTGCTATGTATATGATATTATATATTTCTTTGTATGTTGTTGTATAATTCTGTTTTGTTTTTGTTTGTAATGTGTTTGCGTGTTCCGTGCTTCTCTGAGCTTTACTTTTGTATATAATGTACTTTGTGCTGCCATACTGTGAGTTGTGTGTTAGTATGCAGCAATGTTTTATCAATGTGTACACCTCCCTGTAAACTATGTTCTATTCTTGGCTGTGTATCCATTTGAAGCATTATGTTGCCATTGATTTTGTATGTGTTCATGTAATGTCTGATGCCTTGGCACAATAAAATAATAAAATAAAATAAAGAATAACCTCTCTCTCTCTCTCTCTCTCTCTCTCTCTCTCTCTCTTGTGCCCTACATGACTGATGCCCCATAATTTTTGGATATTTTTAATCGCACTGTTAACTACTTGTTTATATTTTCATAGGCATTTTAAGGTATATGCAAAGTGTCTGAGACAAGAGTTGAAGGGAGACTCATTTAACAAATGTTATACTGAAAATCTATACTATTAAATTTTGATCTTTCTTACGTTTTATCTGCTTATAGATTTCTCCCATTTTATATAGTGTATTCAAAGCTTCCAGTATTTAATTTGTATGTCATTCATCTAAAGCGATATGAAAACATCATCAGATAATCTTCCGAAGATGGCTTAACTGACTGTGCTAGTCTCTGGTAAAAATTCTCAATTCAAAAGGTGACATCAATTATATCTTTGCCAAAATGCATTGTGTGGAGAAAAGGAAAACTTCAATGGTGTCATGTGTTTCCTAGCCCATGATGCAAATATCATCTTTGCAGCTCATGCTTAAATTAAGGTAGCCTTCCTTATGATATAATCAGCTTCACTATGTCAATAAAATAATTTTTGGTAATTTTTTTTGGAAATTAGCAAACAGCTACATTTCTGGACTTATAATACCAGGAATCTGAAAACTAATGTTTGCATTGGTGCAGATTCCTCTATGGCCGCCTTTTGGATTTTCAAATGGCTGCTTTAGAATAAGGATGTTCAAATTTCTTGGCTATTAATTGATCTATAAAGTTCATTTAAAAAGTTTTCCTAAGTTTTTGACCCAAGAAATCTTGTGGTGGCATGTTTGAATTCCTTTTTCGGCAGAATCATTTATTTTCACCCACTTTTTACCATTATGCTTAATTTTAAGATGAAAAGATAGTTTTAAAATGTTCTTTCATACTTTCAGCTGAATATTGATTTGATTCAGCTTGTTCAAAAAGGTGTTGTTTCATTCTTTTCAGAAAATAGGCAGCGGAACAAGCTATTTTTGACGTATAATGTATTTTCAGCTAATCTTAAGTAAACCATTTAGTAAAAAGTGCGTATATCTTTTCAGGGCTCAAGTCATCATGAGTGAAGAATGAAGGCCAAGCAAGATCTGCCTCGTCAAGTCTTTAAAGTACAGAGTTGACTGAAAGCTATGTACTTTGTGCCAGGAACTTATTGCCACTAGAGGGAGATTTGCTAAGCATCACAAAACGGAATCATATCAGAAAGTACTTGACGTTGTGAAAGAGCGGCCAACCTGCAGGTTGGGATACATGTTGACATTCAAGAACACTTAAAACTATTCAACAAATAAACAATCACTGAATAACACCAGTGTGGCATCAGGGATGTTATTCTGAAGCTACTAAGCAAGTAAACAATACAGCGAGCAAGGAACAGCTTTCATCATGCTTTGTTTACAGGAACTTACTGCACTAAATACCATGGTCATAAAAGAACAAAATCTAAAATGAAGGAATCAGGGTTGTCTGGTATCTCTGCACCTTTTACAAAATCTGTGATGCAACCATTGGCATAGAATTACTGCTTCTTTTATCAATATGATTATGGTGAGACACTGTACAACGTACAAACAGAAAATGCATGGAAGGCTCTTAGACGACCTGTTGAAATCTCTCAAGACCAAGTATTGTTGACCCAATTAGGCAATGAAATCTCACCAAATGATGCTCACACAATTAGTGTGAAGTACCACAAAGCATGTTGGACGTGACACGTATTCCACGTCCTAAGGGATGATGCCTGCACTCCAGCCATGTGTACTCCGACTGGTCTACCAATGCAAATACCATGCTTGATCAAACTGATTAACCTTGTTGAATCACAAGCTCAGAAAAAAGCCCCTCTGCCGATGGATATCATTGAGAACACTTATAAATCTATGCTTGGGGGCAAAGAAGATCCACAAAAACACATTCCAAATCTTAAAAGACAATGGCTCAAGGAACAAAATCCTTTCAGAATTACCAACTGTGAAATCAGTAGGGCAGAAGGGCAAAAGAAAACCCTCTGTTCTTTATTGTCCTGATGTATGTGAAGAAGATATGGTCAACTCTTCTTTGGTGCAAAATGTCACCAGCGAAATAGAGAACACAAGGATGATATTCAATACAACTAAACTTGTTTGCAACAGCATCATTAAATTTGCTTGGGAAAAGAAGGAAACTGCCACCACCACAATTAAAGTATTAAGCACAAGTGACAATGTCCCTATTGATCTCTACACTCTCATACGATGGATTTTGTTTGGAACCAAGGAACATATACAAACAGACATGAGAAATAGGACATTTGAGAGATTTGCTTTGACTGTGTGTCAGAATAGAATGCATGCCTTCAAAACCAAGAGGGAACTGCAACACAAGCCAAATCAACTTCCGACACATTCTGAGCACCACAATCACGGGAGAATCCACAAGTTCTAGAGTTGACTCTCTCTGTACTTCATGACACCAGGGACAAGAGGCTAATGGACATCCTCCATGCACAAGACTACTGAGTATCGTACAGCTCCACCCTGTAGTTAGAAACGGCAATTGCCAATGCTGTTGTGGAAAGCACGATACAGTTTGATGGACTATATATTCCACATTTCCTTAAGATGGATGCATTTGTCTTCTTTGCCATTGACAATGCAGATATTGTTGAGGACACAGTCAATGGCAAGTACACCAAGCATGGCACAATCACTGCAGTGTATCAAAAGGCCAATTCATAAGGAAAGCAAATCACACGTGATCTGGAAATCAGCGACACCCCAAACATATCAGCTCTTCCTTATCATGTGCCCATTCAAGCCTGTAGTAAAACCAAACCTATGCCAAACAAGAGAAAACAAGAGCTTAAAGTATGATCCACAGGTGTTTCCAAATCATGCAAACTAACCACTCTAGGTTGGATGATTGCATCTGCTCTATCGAGATCAGCAGAGAATGGATCAGAAAACAAGACCCCAGGCTGGGCAGGCTATAAATTGCTTGTGTCATGGTGCTTTACCCCTGGTTCCAGGGGATGCTCATGAGTGGTCTACATTGCTGACTGTATATTGCAAGTGTCTCAATTGAAGAATTTAGTAGTTGGACAAGACCATCTTACTGTGATAACCTTTGACATCACACTGTTTAAGAAGGCATTTCAGCTGCTAGATGTTAGACCAGTTTTAAAAAAATGAAGTCTTCCCAAGACTTGGGGAGCTTTATGCTGTGATGGGTGCTTTGAAAGCTCTGGAAACCTCAATAAAAAATTCTGGCATTGAAGATGCATGATTAGAAGCAGACATCTACGTGCCAGCTGCAACAGAACAAATCCTCAAGAGTAGTCACTACAAGAGAGCACTCCATACACACATCCACTCGTACATGGCTTTGTATGAGCTTGCTTTGGAACAGTTCTTCACAGAGATGCCACATCCGAAGGAAGTTTGCTCAAAGTACACAAAGGACCTACAGGAAGCCTGTTCCAACACAGCTTTTGGTGCTACTGATGGACAACAATGCATCAAGATTGCTAAAACTATGATGCGTGAAGTCCTGATCAATAAATATGTCATTCGACAGCAGGCACAATGAGAACATCAGAAGTCATCCAGCGTTTTGTTCAAGTCATTGAAGAACTACATCCACCAGTTTGAAACCATCATGTTCTTTGCTGAAGCATCCAGATATGCTGACCTTTCCTTTCACCTGAAAGGAACTGAAGAAGTCAGTATTCTGCTTTTGGCATTGGAGCGAATGAAATACATATGCCTCTGGCCAAGGTATTTTGCTGACATGCAAGAATTGAAGACAAATCATCCAGCAACATGGCGAGAACTTGAAAATGGAAATGTTTCCCTGACCAAAGGTGAGATCCCGTTTGTCTCCACTGGTTCAGACTAATGCTAGGCAGAGTTTCTTTTTGGCTTCTCTAGAGATGTTACGCCTTTCAACTGAGCTTAGAGGGCAATTCGGGCTGCAGGTAAGCAAGCTAGAAGGACACCATGATGTACGGCCCACAATTATTAGGAAAGAGCATGAAGCTGTTGACAAAAGCAAAACTGCAATATTGAGCCATGGGAATCCCTTTGCCATTGAAGGAGAAATGCTGTACAAGTTTATTACATACAAATATGTACCACAGGAGTATGTGTCGCAAATCTTGAATGTTGATGACAACAGACAGAAGCTGTATGAAGATTACATCACTGAATGCATCATTGGAGATGTCAGTCTTTGATCACCAGTCAAAAAGCAGAAAAGCATGATATATTTGTCCAGTAGCAAGATGCAGACTGTGAAGATCCAAGATCAGACAATTGACCTGAAAGAGACCAAAAATCTGTATGGTCTGCTTATGGTTTTGACAAGATCAAACAGGGAATCGACCAAAAGAATGTAATAGGCATCCACGAGTTCACCCTGACTCAAAGAGCACTTTTTGCACTAGATGGAGCAAAGTTGCCATGCACTGACAAATACAGACTGATGCATAGCCTTGAGAATTTGGCAAGCATGCATAAAAGCAATGAACATTCATAAACGCCATGAGCCAGTGAGTTGGGTGATGGCAGATCTGTTGTATCATCATTGGCAACAAATTCAATGAATGGGAAGATTGCAGCTGTTAAGGGAATGATCCTGGTCCAGAAAATCGCAAACAAAATGGAAGCATTAGCACAGAAAAAGATCTTGCCCAGAGCTTCAATGACAGTCTAATGAGTTTGACTGCAGGATTCAGTTAAGTTTTCCTAGTCTTTGATACATATAAACCGAATTCACCGAAACAAGAAACTAGAGAGAGATGGCAACAGGGAAAGGTTCCCATCCAGTACCACATCACAGATGACAAGAACATCAAACACATTCCTCTGAAGCGGGTTATATCCCATGCCAAAACTAAGTCAGATCTAACAGGCTACCTTGCCAAACCCTCCTCGATTACAAAAGAGACTCACCTCAATTAGTCATCACATCTGCATTGGGTCACATCAGTAGCAACTGAAATCTGCATTTTGAAGACAGTAATCATGAAGAAGGTGACTGGCAACGACACAGCGGATCGTCTTGCCAAGGTGGCCTTCATGCTGGATGGGCATGCTGTGGACGCTGAGCCCTCTCTCCGATGCCTACCTAACATCATCTACTCAGCTGGGTTTTCCTTGACGGTCCGGCACAGTGACGTGGAGAGGGCCAACAGTGTGTCCATACAGCACCATGATCACTTTCTTCACAGTCGCTACAAGTATCACAGACGCGGGTTAATGGTGCGGAAAAACAATGTAGTTAGTGCTCAGCTCAGAATCGGGTATCGGCCTTTATGGCAGGTCTCCCAGACTCTAGATATGCCACAGTACACCTCCTGTAAATTATGCGACCATCCTAATGCTAACACTCTTGACCACTATTGTCTTCAGTGCCCCACAGTGAGAGAAGTTTTACCACGAGATCAGAACTTAATACATATCTGCTCGTTTTTGCTTAATGATGACAACCTTGATGTTATTCTTGCTCGTTATCCTCACTTTGGTGCTCATTAATTATATTGCTATGTATATAATATTATATATTTTCTTTGTATGTTGCTGTATAATTCTGTTTTGTTTTTTTTGTAATGTGTTTGTGTGTTCTGTGCTTCTCTGAGCTTTACTGTTGTACATAATGTACTTTGTTATTCTTGCTCGTTATCCTCACTTTGGTGGCCATTAATTATATTGCTATGTATATGATATTATATATTTTCTTTGTATGTTGTTGTATAATTCTGTTTTGTTTTTGTTTGTAATGTGTTTGTGTGTTCCGTGCTTCTCTGAGCTTTACTTTTGTATATAATGTACTTTGTGCTGCCATACTGTGAGTTGTGTGTTAGTATGCAGCAATGTTTTATCAATGTGTACACCTCCCTGTAAACTATGTTCTATTCTTGGCTGTGTATCCATTTGAAGCATTATGTTGCCATTGATTTTGTATGTGTTCATGTAATGTCTGATGCCTTGGCACAATAAAATAATAAAATAAAATAAAGAATAATCTATCTCTCTCTCTCTCTCTCTCTTGTGCCCTACATGACTGATGCCCCATAATTTTTGGATATTTTTAATCGCACTGTTAACTACTTGTTTATATTTTCATAGGCATTTTAAGGTATATGCAAAGTGTCTGAGACAAGAGTTGAAGGGAGACTCATTTAACAAATGTTATACTGAAAATCTATACTATTAAATTTTGATCTTTCTTACGTTTTATCTGCTTATAGATTTCTCCCATTTTATATAGTGTATTCAAAGCTTCCAGTATTTAATTTGTATGTCATTCATCTAAAGCGATATGAAAACATCATCAGATAATCTTCCGAAGATGGCTTAGCTGACTGTGCTAGTCTCTGGTAAAAATTCTCAATTCAAAAGGTGACATCAATTATATCTTTGCCAAAATGCATTGTGTGGAGAAAAGGAAAACTTCAATGGTGTCATGTGTTTCCTAGCCCATGATGCAAATATCATCTTTGCAGCTCATGCTTAAATTAAGGTAGCCTTCCTTATGATATAATCAGCTTCACTATGTCAATAAAATAATTTTTGGTAATTTTTTTTGGAAATTAGCAAACAGCTACATTTCTGGACTTATAATACCATGAATCTGAAAACTAATGTTTGCATTGGTGCAGATTCCTCTATGGCCGCCTTTTGGATTTTCAAATGGCTGCTTTAGAATAAGGATGTTCAAATTTCTTGGCTATTAATTGATCTATAAAGTTCATTTAAAAAGTTTTCCTAAGTTTTTGACCCAAGAAATCTTGTGGTGGCATGTTTGAATTCCATTTTCGGCAGAATCATTTATTTTCACCCACTTTTTACCATTATGCTTAATTTTAAGATGAAAAGATAGTTTTAAAATGTTCTTTCATACTTTCAGCTGAATATTGATTTGATTCAGCTTGTTCAAAAAGGTGTTGTTTCATTCTTTTCAGAAAATAGGCAGCGGAACAAGCTATTTTTGACGTATAATGTATTTTCAGCTAATCTTAAGTAAACCATTTAGTAAAAAGTGCGTATATCTTTTCAGGGCTCAAGTCATCATGAGTGAAGAATGAAGGCCAAGCAAGATCTGCCTCGTCAAGTCTTTAAAGTACAGAGTTGACTGAAAGCTATGTACTTTGTGCCAGGAACTTATTGCCACTAGAGGGAGATTTGCTAAGCATCACAAAACGGAATCATATCAGAAAGTACTTGACGTTGTGAAAGAGCGGCCAACCTGCAGGTTGGGATACATGTTGATATTCAAGAACACTTAAAACTATTCAACAAATAAACAATCACTGAATAACACCAGTGTGGCATCAGGGATGTTATTCTGAAGCTACTAAGCAAGTAAACAATACAGCGAGCAAGGAACAGCTTTCATCATGCTTTGTTTACAGGAACTTACTGCACTAAATACCATGGTCATAAAAGAACAAAATCTAAAATGAAGGAATCAGGGTTGTCTGGTATCTCAGCACCTTTTACAAAATCTGTTATGCAACCATTGGCATAGAATTACTGCTTCTTTTATCAATATGATTATGGTGAGACACTATACAACGTACAAACAGAAAATGCATGGAAGGCTCTTAGACGACCTGTTGAAATCTCTCAAGACCAAGTATTGTTGACCCAATTAGGCAATGAAATCTCACCAAATGATGCTCACACAATTAGTGTGAAGTACCACAAAGCATGTTGGACATGACACGTATTCCACGTCCTAAGGGATGATGCCTGCACTCCAGCCATGTGTACTCCGACTGGTCTACCAATGCAAATACCATGCTTGATCAAACTGATTAACCTTGTTGAATCACAAGCTCAGAAAAAAGCCCCTCTGCCGATGGATATCATTGAGAACACTTATAAATCTATGCTTGGGGGCAAAGAAGATCCACAAAAACACATTCCAAATCTTAAAAGACAATGGCTCAAGGAACAAAATCCTTTCAGAATTACCAACTGTGAAATCAGTAGGGCAGAAGGGCAAAAGAAAACCCTCTGTTCTTTATTGTCCTGATGTATGTGAAGAAGATATGGTCAACTCTTCTTTGGTGCAAAATGTCACCAGCGAAATAGAGAACACAAGGATGATATTCAATACAACTAAACTTGTTTGCAACAGCATCATTAAATTTGCTTGGGAAAAGAAGGAAACTGCCACCACCACAATTAAAGTATTAAGCACAAGTGACAATGTCCCTATTGATCTCTACACTCTCATACGATGGATTTTGTTTGGAACCAAGGAACATATACAAACAGACATGAGAAATAGGACATTTGAGAGATTTGCTTTGACTGTGTGTCAGAATAGAATGCATGCCTTCAAAACCAAGAGGGAACTGCAACACAAGCCAAATCAACTTCCGACACATTCTGAGCACCACAATCACGGGAGAATCCACAAGTTCTAGAGTTGACTCTCTCTGTACTTCATGACACCAGGGACAAGAGGCTAATGGACATCCTCCATGCACAAGACTACTGAGTATCGTACAGCTCCACCCTGTAGTTAGAAACGGCAATTGCCAATGCTGTTGTGGAAAGCACGATGCAGTTTGATGGACTATATATTCCACATTTCCTTAAGATGGATGCATTTGTCTTCTTTGCCATTGACAATGCAGATATTGTTGAGGACACAGTCAATGGCAAGTACACCAAGCATGGCACAATCACTGCAGTGTATCAAAAGGCCAATTCATAAGGAAAGCAAATCACACGTGATCTGGAAATCAGCGACACCCCAAACATATCAGCTCTTCCTTATCATGTGCCCATTCAAGCCTGTAGTAAAACCAAACCTATGCCAAACAAGAGAAAACAAGAGCTTAAAGTATGATCCACAGGTGTTTCCAAATCATGCAAACTAACCACTCTAGGTTGGATGATTGCATCTGCTCTATCGAGATCAGCAGAGAATGGATCAGAAAACAAGACCCCAGGCTGGGCAGGCTATAAATTGCTTGTGTCATGGTGCTTTACCCCTGGTTCCAGGGGATGCTCATGAGTGGTCTACATTGCTGACTGTATATTGCAAGTGTCTCAATTGAAGAATTTAGTAGTTGGACAAGACCATCTTACTGTGATAACCTTTGACATCACACTGTTTAAGAAGGCATTTCAGCTGCTAGATGTTAGACCAGTTTTAAAAAAATGAAGTCTTCCCAAGACTTGGGGAGCTTTATGCTGTGATGGGTGCTTTGAAAGCTCTGGAAACCTCAATAAAAAATTCTGGCATTGAAGATGCATGATTAGAAGCAGACATCTACGTGCCAGCTGCAACAGAACAAATCCTCAAGAGTAGTCACTACAAGAGAGCACTCCATACACACATCCACTCGTACATGGCTTTGTATGAGCTTGCTTTGGAACAGTTCTTCACAGAGATGCCACATCCGAAGGAAGTTTGCTCAAAGTACACAAAGGACCTACAGGAAGCCTGTTCCAACACAGCTTTTGGTGCTACTGATGGACAACAATGCATCAAGATTGCTAAAACTATGATGCGTGAAGTCCTGATCAATAAATATGTCATTCGACAGCAGGCACAATGAGAACATCAGAAGTCATCCAGCGTTTTGTTCAAGTCATTGAAGAACTACATCCACCAGTTTGAAACCATCATGTTCTTTGCTGAAGCATCCAGATATGCTGACCTTTCCTTTCACCTGAAAGGAACTGAAGAAGTCAGTATTCTGCTTTTGGCATTGGAGCGAATGAAATACATATGCCTCTGGCCAAGGTATTTTGCTGACATGCAAGAATTGAAGACAAATCATCCAGCAACATGGCGAGAACTTGAAAATGGAAATGTTTCCCTGACCAAAGGTGAGATCCCGTTTGTCTCCACTGGTTCAGACTAATGCTAGGCAGAGTTTCTTTTTGGCTTCTCTAGAGATGTTACGCCTTTCAACTGAGCTTAGAGGGCAATTCGGGCTGCAGGTAAGCAAGCTAGAAGGACACCATGATGTACGGCCCACAATTATTAGGAAAGAGCATGAAGCTGTTGACAAAAGCAAAACTGCAATATTGAGCCATGGGAATCCCTTTGCCATTGAAGGAGAAATGCTGTACAAGTTTATTACATACAAATATGTACCACAGGAGTATGTGTCGCAAATCTTGAATGTTGATGACAACAGACAGAAGCTGTATGAAGATTACATCACTGAATGCATCATTGGAGATGTCAGTCTTTGATCACCAGTCAAAAAGCAGAAAAGCATGATATATTTGTCCAGTAGCAAGATGCAGACTGTGAAGATCCAAGATCAGACAATTGACCTGAAAGAGACCAAAAATCTGTATGGTCTGCTTATGGTTTTGACAAGATCAAACAGGGAATCGACCAAAAGAATGTAATAGGCATCCACGAGTTCACCCTGACTCAAAGAGCACTTTTTGCACTAGATGGAGCAAAGTTGCCATGCACTGACAAATACAGACTGATGCATAGCCTTGAGAATTTGGCAAGCATGCATAAAAGCAATGAACATTCATAAACGCCATGAGCCAGTGAGTTGGGTGATGGCAGATCTGTTGTATCATCATTGGCAACAAATTCAATGAATGGGAAGATTGCAGCTGTTAAGGGAATGATCCTGGTCCAGAAAATCGCAAACAAAATGGAAGCATTAGCACAGAAAAAGATCTTGCCCAGAGCTTCAATGACAGTCTAATGAGTTTGACTGCAGGATTCAGTTAAGTTTTCCTAGTCTTTGATACATATAAACCGAATTCACCGAAACAAGAAACTAGAGAGAGATGGCAACAGGGAAAGGTTCCCATCCAGTACCACATCACAGATGACAAGAACATCAAACACATTCCTCTGAAGCGGGTTATATCCCATGCCAAAACTAAGTCAGATCTAACAGGCTACCTTGCCAAACCCTCCTCGATTACAAAAGAGACTCACCTCAATTAGTCATCACATCTGCATTGGGTCACATCAGTAGCAACTGAAATCTGCATTTTGAAGACAGTAATCATGAAGAAGGTGACTGGCAACGACACAGCGGA
>JAXCGZ010012891.1:0-7500 GCA_037179515.1 Halocaridina rubra
TATACATATATACATACATGCATACATACATGCATATATATATCTATATATCTATATATATATATATATATATATATATATATATATATATATATATATATATATATGTATATATATATATATATATATATATATATATATATATACATATACATATATATACACACATGTATATGCATACAAATGTATACATATATACATGCATGCATATATACATATATATATATATATATATATATATATATATATATATATATATATATATATATATATGCATATGCATATACATATAGATATATATATACACACATACATATGCATGCAAATATATACATATATGCATAACGCATTCATACACACACGCACACACACCCACACACACACACCGATCAGGAGACGGGAAGATACGAGCTTTGGGCTCTTTCCCGTAAACACAATTAGGTAATCACAATTAGGTAATCACACACACACACACACACACACACACACACACACACACACACACACACATATATATATATATATACATACATACATACATATACCTTGGCTGTTTCCCCCTAAAATTGGGGGGTAGCCGACATCAAAAAAGGAAAACAGTTTGGGGAGAAGTTATTCTCCCCCCACTCCCCTTCTTCTTTGACGTCTCACAGGAGGTTGGTACAAGGGGGGGATTCCCAGTCCCCCCGCCCCGTCCACTTTTAGTCGCCTTTTACGACACGCAGGGAATACGGTGAGGCTATTCTTTGATATTGTGCCCGCCCCACAGGGCACAGGATATATATATATATATATATATATATATATATATATATATATATATATATATACATATACACACATATATATACCATATATACATATACACTATATATATATATATATATATATATATATATATATATATATATATATATATATATATATATATATATATATATATAAAAGTTTATATTCACTGCACCATACGTAATTGAATTTTATTTTTTGAGACTAAATATATATATATATATATATATATATATATATATATATATATATATATATATATATATAATATATATATATAGATATAGATATAGATATAGATATATATATATATATATATATATATATATATATATATATATATATATATATATATATATATATATATATATATATATATATATATATATATATGCATAATGCATACATACACACACACACACACACACACACACACACATATATATATATATATATATATATATATATATATATATATATATATATATATATATATATATATATATATATATATTTATATATGTTCCGGTTGTTCCGGTTTTACGTCACGGACTCCCTTATCAACCAAGGGCTAGGACGGTTGCCTTCTTGCGAAGGACTTGTTTTGGCAGATATAATCCTTACGCTGAGTGCATGCCTTTGCTAACCTCAGACCGTGACGGGGCGCGAACTCTCGACCTGACGCCTCAGAGTCGGAGACGCTACCGACTGAGCCACGGCGACTACATATATATATATATATATATATATATATATATATATATATATATATATATATATATATATATATATATATATATATATATATATATATGAAGCTCTACGCTTAGAAAAATATATACTGAGCCTCTTGATGTATAGCTTCCCAACTATCTCTTCCAGGCTCTGCAGCCTTGAAAAGCTCGCATGCGAAGACCAAGTCTTCGATAATCCTATATACGAGAATCATTTCTGGAAGAGACCTAAGTACCTCAATAGAAGATACTTTTCTCTACTCTGTCTTCATCGTTGATGTCAATACTTAGTATATCTTCAAGGCTTGTGTAACGTTTGCTCTCCTCACTGGTGTCATTAATATTCAATAAATGTACGATGATTCTCTTTCTCGGCTTCATATAACCAGATTCCTCGGAAGAGACCGAGGAACATACAAGCTGAAGACTTACTCTAGGAAGAAGTTATCGTCTTCTCTGGAAGCGGAAGCTGAACTTCATAACCATCGTCTTTTTCGAGAAAGAGCCTATTCTTTAGAGTTTGTTTTACTGCCATTTCTTGAAGAGACCTATTTACCACAATAGAAGATGGTTCTCGCTGCTCTGTCTTCATCGTTGATATCAAAACATAGTATATCTTCAAGACTTGCGTAACGTTTGCTGTCCTCACTGGTGTCATTAATATTCAATAAATGTACGATGATTCTCTTTCTCGGCTTCATATAACCAGATTCCTCTGGATGCGGAAGCAGAACTTCAAAACCATCGTCTTTTTCGAGAAAGGTCCTATTCTTTAGATTTTGTTTGACTGCCGGACTATAAATGGTTGCAGCCTACGAGAATTCACAAAGCAAGAAACTAGTCTTCGAGAAACCTTTTTTTTTTTTTTTTTTTTTTTTTTTTTTTAGGATGGGATAGGATAAGAGGGGAAAAAGGGGAGGGGATTAAAGATATAAGGGAATTGGAGGGAAAAGCACGAAAATTAAATAAAGTAAGAGAAGAAGTTTTGATCTAAAGTAAAGATCTTGTTACGCGGCTTCCGAGAAACCAACATCGTACCTGCTATCCAACGTGGATATTGGGAAAACAGTATTTGATCGATGTGTGTAAAATTTGCAAGGAAACACAGGAAGAAACCAAGGAAGCCGCTTAAGAATGCACTAAGGAACCCAACTTAGAAGGAACTAAGGAACCAACCTAAGGATGCACCATGGAACACACATAGGAAGGAACCATGGAGACCACCAACAAGGGAACCACAGCTTCCACCCAAGAGGGAACCACACGTCGCAGGGCTAGCCCCCTCCCGGAGGGCGCCTCGGGGCTGGCCCCCTCCCGGAGGGCGCCTCGGGGCTGGCCCCCTCCCGGAGGGCGCCTCGGGGCTGGCCCCCTCCCGGAGGGCGCCTCGGGGCTGGCCCCCTCCCGGAGGGCGCCTCGGGGCTGGCCCCCTCCCGGAGGGCGCCTCGGGGCTGGCCCCCTCCCGGAGGGCGCCTCGGGGCTGGCCCCCTCCCGGAGGGCGCCTCGGGGCTGGCCCCCTCCCGGAGGGCGCCTCGGGGCTGGCCCCCTCCCGGAGGGCGCCTCGGGGCTGGCCCCCTCCCGGAGGGCGCCTCGGGGCTGGCCCCCTCCCGGAGGGCGCCTCGGGGCTGGCCCCCTCCCGGAGGGCGCCTCGGGGCTGGCCCCCTCCCGGAGGGCGCCTCGGGGCTGGCCCCCTCCCGGAGGGCGCCTCGGGGCTGGCCCCCTCCCGGAGGGCGCCTCGGGGCTGGCCCCCTCCCGGAGGGCGCCTCGGGGCTGGCCCCCTCCCGGAGGGCGCCTCGGGGCTGGCCCCCTCCCGGAGGGCGCCTCGGGGCTGGCCCCCTCCCGGAGGGCGCCTCGGGGCTGGCCCCCTCCCGGAGGGCGCCTCGGGGCTGGCCCCCTCCCGGAGGGCGCCTCGGGGCTGGCCCCCTCCCGGAGGGCGCCTCGGGGCTGGCCCCCTCCCGGAGGGCGCCTCGGGGCTGGCCCCCTCCCGGAGGGCGCCTCGGGGCTGGCCCCCTCCCGGAGGGCGCCTCGGGGCTGGCCCCCTCCCGGAGGGCGCCTCGGGGCTGGCCCCCTCCCGGAGGGCGCCTCGGGGCTGGCCCCCTCCCGGAGGGCGCCTCGGGGCTGGCCCCCTCCCGGAGGGCGCCTCGGGGCTGGCCCCCTCCCGGAGGGCGCCTCGGGGCTGGCCCCCTCCCGGAGGGCGCCTCGGGGCTGGCCCCCTCCCGGAGGGCGCCTCGGGGCTGGCCCCCTCCCGGAGGGCGCCTCGGGGCTGGCCCCCTCCCGGAGGGCGCCTCGGGGCTGGCCCCCTCCCGGAGGGCGCCTCGGGGCTGGCCCCCTCCCGGAGGGCGCCTCGGGGCTGGCCCCCTCCCGGAGGGCGCCTCGGGGCTGGCCCCCTCCCGGAGGGCGCCTCGGGGCTGGCCCCCTCCCGGAGGGCGCCTCGGGGCTGGCCCCCTCCCGGAGGGCGCCTCGGGGCTGGCCCCCTCCCGGAGGGCGCCTCGGGGCTGGCCCCCTCCCGGAGGGCGCCTCGGGGCTGGCCCCCTCCCGGAGGGCGCCTCGGGGCTGGCCCCCTCCCGGAGGGCGCCTCGGGGCTGGCCCCCTCCCGGAGGGCGCCTCGGGGCTGGCCCCCTCCCGGAGGGCGCCTCGGGGCTGGCCCCCTCCCGGAGGGCGCCTCGGGGCTAACCCCCTCCCGGAGGGCGCCTCGGGGCTAGTCCCCTCCCGGGGGGCGCCTCGGGGCTAGTCCCCTCCCGGGGGGCGAATCGGGGCTAGCCTCCTCTCGGAGGGCGAATCGGGGCTAGCCCCCTCTCGGAGGGCGCCTAGGGGCTAGCCCCTTCCCTGAGGGCGCCTCGGGGCTAGCCCCCTCCCGAAGGGCGCCTCAGGGCTAGCCCCCTCCCGGAGGGCGCCTCGGGGCTAGCCCCCTCAGGGAGGGCACCTCGGGGCTAGCCCCCACCCGGGGGGCGCCTCGGGGCTAGCCCCCTCCCGGAGGGCGCCTCGAGGCTAGCCCCCTCCCGGAGGGCGCCTTGGGGCTAGCCCTCTCCCGGAGGGCACCTTGGGGTTCGTCCCCTCCCGGGTTGCGCCTCGGGGCTCGCCCCCTCCCGGAGGGCGCCTCGGGGCTCGCCCCCTCCCGGGGGGCACCTCCTGGCTAGTCCCCTCCAGGGGGGCGCCTCGGGGCTAGTCCCCTCCCGGGGGGCCAATCGGGGCTTGTCCCCTCCCGGGGGCGAATCGGGGCTAGTCCCCTCCCAGGGGGTGCATCGGGGCAAGCCCACTCCCGGGGGGCGCCTCGGGGCAAGCCCCCTCCCAGAGGGGAGCCTCGGGGGAGCCCCCTCCCGGAGGGGCGCTTCGGGGCAAGTCCCCTCCCGGAGGGGCACCTCGGGGCAAGTCCCCTCCCGGGGGGCGCCTCGGGCCAAGCCCCTTCCCAGAGGGGAGCTTCGGGGGAGCCCCCTCCCGGAGGGGCGCTTCGGGGCAAGTCCCCTCCCGGAGGGACACCTCGGGGCAAGCCCCCTTCCGGGGGGCGCCTCGTTGAAAGTCTCTTCCCAGGGGGCGCCTCGGGGCAAGCCCCCCTGCCCCCCCAGGGGAGCCTCGGGGCAAGCCCCCTCCCGGAGGGTGCCTCGGGGCTCGCCCCCTCCCGGGGGGTGCCTCACGGCTCGCCCCCTCCCGGAGGGGCGCCTCGGGGCTAGTCCCCTCCCGGAGGGACGCCTCGAGGCTAGTCCCCTCCCGGGGGGCGCCTCGGGGCAAGCCCCCTCCCGGGGGGGCGCCTCGGGGTAAGTCCTCTCCCGGGGGGCGCCTCGAGGCAAGCCCCCTATCGTGGGACGCCTCGGGGCAAGCCCCCTCCCGGGGGGCACCTTGGGGCATGACCCCTCCCGGGGGACGCCTCGGGGCATGCCCCCTCCCGGGGGGCGCCTCGGGGCAAGCCCACTCCAAGGGGGCGCCTCGGGGCTAGCCCCCTCCCGGGGGGCGCCTCGGGGATAGCCCCCTCCCCGGGGGCGCCTCGGGGCTAGCCCCCTCCCGGCGGGTGCCTCGGGGCTAGCCCCCTCCCGGGGGGCGCCTCGGGGCTAGCCCCCTCCCGGAGGGCGCCTCGGGGCTAGCCCCCTCCCGGGGGTCGCCTCGGGGCTAGCCCTACTCCCGGGGGGCGCCTCTGGGCTAGCCCCCTCCCCGGGGCACTTCGGGGCTAGCCCCCTCCCGGAGGGCGCCTCGGGACTAGCCCCCTCCCGGGGGCGCCTCTGGGCTAGCCCCCTCCCGGGGGGCGCCTCGGGGCTAGCCCCCTCCCGGGGGGCGCCTCGGGGCTAGCCCCCTCCCGGAGAGGGTCCCTCGGGGCTAGCCCCCTCCCGGAGAGGCCCCCTCGGGGCTAGCCCCCTCCCGGAGAGGCCCTTTCTGGTCAAGCCCCCTCCCGGAGAGGCCCTTTTTGGGCAAGCCCCCTCCTGGAGGGTGCCTCGGTCCTAACCGGAGAGCCCCTCGTTGCTAGCCTCCTCCCGGGGGGGGGCTTCGGGGCTAGTCCACTTCCGGAGGGCGCCTCGGGGCTAGCCCCCTTCCGGATTGCGCCTCGGGAGGTTGATCTTTACACTGTTAAAGAAGTTCTCTTTCTTCTTCATTGATCATTATCACTAAGGCCACTTTCTCACCAAAATGGCATGTCGCACATGCCACGTGCAACGTGCCACTTTGGTGTGAAAGCGGTCTAACAGGACACAGTAATTCTCACGCTTTTTTATGCTTTCAAATTAAATAAGTACATTTACTTAGTACAATACTAGCTAAGCTATGTTATTTTAAAAAGCAAGTTTATATGACTTATTTCTTTAAGTTTTAGTTTTTGAGGGAATGTTGGTTTCCTGTTTGTGACTTCATATTAAAAATAGTTTGTAATGGTCAAATTTCAGTATTTTTTATCAAGATTTTGATCATTTGCTCTGCTCTACTGGAAATGGCATTTACATCAAATTGATACAAAAATATAGAAAATAATGAGATTAATGATGTTGAAGAGGCATCAATTTTAATGCAATCCATCCAGCTTATGTGTGACGCAATATTAGTGGCCACCCATGTGATTTACTGTGTTGGTAAGTTTGACAAGACCTCTTTCATCTTTGTATTAAGATGGCAAAGTGTTTATAGCTCACTCCATTATGATATCACATACTGATCTCAATGATCGATTGACGTAATAAGTGTTATCAAAGAGATGACATGTTTGTAACTCGTTGCATTAGTATCTCACATTTTTACAGTGTTCTTTGTACCAAACTGGGTTCCTTTAGGCACGCCCCTCTCACTATAGGTGATTGGTTGTACCCCCTTTTCTGGAAGTTTATATATATATATATATATATATATATATATATATATATATATATATAGATAATTTTATTTTTTTATATATAGTTATATATAGTTATATATATATATATATATATATATATATATATATATATATATATATATATATAAATATATATATATATATATATATATATATATATATATATATATATATATATATATATATTATATATATATATATATACATATGTATATATATATAATATTAATATATATATATATATATATATATATATATATATATATATATATATATATATATATATATATATATATATATATATAAAATATATATATATATATATATATATATATATATATATATATATATATATATATATATATATATATATATATATATATATACATATATAATATATATATATATATATATATATATATATATATATATATATATATATATATATATATATATAATATATATATATATATATATATATATATATATATATATATATATATATATATATATATATATATATATATATATATATATATATATATATATATATATATATATATATATATATATATATATATATATATATATATATATATATATATATATATATATATATATATATATATATATATATATATATATATATATATATATATATATATATAT
>JAXCGZ010012892.1:0-11918 GCA_037179515.1 Halocaridina rubra
GCAAGTAATACGAACAAGTACAGTATCGCGGTTGTGCCTGCGTATGAGCGCGTATATGGCAGTACCCACAAATAAAATGTCGTAAGTAATACGAACAAGTACAGTATCGCGGTCGTGCCTGCGCATGAGCGCGTATATGGCAGTACCCACAAATAAAATGTCGTAAGTAATACGAACAAGTACAGTATCGCGGTCGTGCCTGCGTATGAGCGCGTATATGGCAGTACCCACAAATAAAATGTCGTAAGTAATACGAACAAGTACAGTATCGCGGTCGTGCCTGCGTATGAGCGCGTATATGGCAGTACCCACAAATAAAATGTCGTAAGTAATATGAACAAGTACAGTATAGCGGTCGTGCCTGCGTATGAGCGCGTATATGGCAGTACCCGCAAATAAAATGTCGTAAGTAAAATTCTGGAGTGTTACCAAAAGGGCACAGATCCTATGCAAAATACACCAACGATAAGCTAACAGCTTACTAGGCAGCCAGATTACACATTTCTACTAGTAATGAGAAAATTTATTTTCATGTGACAACTTAGACACATGAAAGGCTTAGCCTAGGCTCGATAAATGACACCAAAGTTTTTCTTCCAATCTAGGAGCAGTCAATGCTTGAATATAAAACACAATTATAAGCAAAAATACTTAATATGCTTTCTCCCAATTCCTAATTCCAAGGAAATATAAACAATTCCTAACAAGCATCACCCTTTAACGGATATATAAAACACGAATGCTTTAAAACTCAATCTTATCACGCAAATAAATGAAATTTTATATAACACGTCTTCTCGTCATGCAAAATTTCTAAAGTCTGTTACCACATAATCTCATGTAGATTTCCTGAAATATTGTTTACCACATGGGAAACAAGAAAATATTAGTTACCATTATCAATATTGAAAACAAAGAAAATTTTTTTATCCGCAACGTCTCTAGCGCGAAAATTTTCGTGTGCAGCCTAAGATTCATTCATTTCAATAATCGAGCCAATGGTAATCGGGTTTCATGTGCAATGTTAAAAAGCAAAATAAAATTAAATTTATAAAATCAGTCTGTCTGTTCGGGTCCCTGTTCGGGCGCCAATCTTGTGGGGGTTTAGGATGCTAGAGTGTTGTTAAGATTATGTTTTACTAAGGGGACTCAAAGTACCGAGCTCGGTTAAGAGCTCACAAACAGACTTTTTTTTTTTTTGTTGGATGTTCACCCGTGAGGGTGAGCGGACCTTCCACTTGTGGCCCGCAGGTGGGGTGAGATTTTCTTCGGAGTGTACGTGGTATTCGCTCTTGCTGGCGAATGGGCTTTCCTGTTGGTGAGGAGGTGGGGTGAATTCTTGTTATTGGTGATGATCGGACTTTCCTAATTGGCCCGCAGGTGAGATTGTGCCAAACTGTAAAGATAACGGAGAGCATAAATATTCAGTTGTGAATTATTAGTTTACATCAAACAACATAAATGAATTCCTGTTTTGGGGGAGAGAGAAAGAGTTATTGCATGGCTATCTTGGTGGAGGGTATTGTCTGATAATATTTGATAGACTGTTCATGTGGTTATTTGTTGCTAGTCTGATGATGGAGCTAGCAACCTGAAGGGCATTTGGGTCTTCGCTAGATGTTGCGGGGGCACCAGTTTTCCGTCGAATCTCTGAAAAAGAATCACATTCCAGGATGTAGTGTAGCAGTGGATGTGGTGAGGCTACCTGGCAAAAGGTGCATTCCTTGATGATATTCTCTACTATTTGCCAGGTGCACTTGTACTCGAGTCTCAGACGGTACACATTGACCTCAGTGCTTCGTCGAAGGCTCTTCGGCAGGGTGATACGCCGAAGATCAGTGGTGGCTTTGTACCACCAGGTGGAGGGGGAGCCAATGTCTGTGCACAGGTTGCACAAACAGACAGGACAGATATTTGTACTTGAACACCCCATGTCTAATACCATTAGTCGGTTAAATGAAACTCAGAATTCAACTTTCTTTTAATTTTGGAAATGCAATGACATTAAAAGAATTGAATTAAATTTCTCAAATTAAATTTTATGAAATGCTGCCTCGAATCCCGGAGGAGGTGAGTATGATTTCGTTTCCCGGCACCACGGACGTATGCCAAGACTTTGGCCTCAACTCGATGATTACCTCTGTCACACAGGCAGAGTAGAATACAGGACACTGCAATTTCAGAAACAGAAATGACACACTGTTTATAATGGGAAGCTGAAAGCATGAGCACACATATAATGAGTTTCCAATGTCATTCTACTGGATGAATATATATTGGTTATTCACAGCTAACCAGAAATATTTATGCTACCATAATAGCATACAAAACCATTAATTCTTTACTGGTTTTAAGAAGACAATATATTCACAATAAATGAAGAATAAGCAAGACAAATACAGTACTGTATGTATTCCTTTAATTGTGGGCAACCACAAAAGTTGCAATGCTTATTACTGATTAACAATTAATATGGTAACACTCTATTTAGGATAAAGGAAGAATCTACGAGATAAATACAGTATTCATTCACTTTTAGTTATCAAGAACTTTGCAATGAAAAAAAGGGTGCAAAACCACCTTTTGAGGTATTTGCAACTTATAACTCAAAACACTTCATCCCCAACATATGAAGAATTAGCAAGATAAATACAGTATGCATTCATTAAATTGTGGTTAACAAGAAATATTTGCAAAGCCAACTGGGAAAAATTACCTTTTAAATATTTGCAATTTTTTTCTTAGCAAATAGCTTTATTGACGAGTTTTTGACGTAAAACACTTTATTTACGATGATAGAAAGGGGTAAAATGAAATTAGAATTTATTAGGAAGAGAGATAGATTTTTACGGGCACATAACCAGTCTTCAGAGGATGAGATTTTCGTTTATCACATTCAGTGAAAAGAAACTTCTCAGCAATGTATATCAGCTGTAGTTTACAGGTTAAGGAATTAACTTTGGCATGTGAGATTCCAGCTTGGTAATCTACAAAGTTTCGTGTGTATGGGAATGGAATCTGAGAATAGAAATCCATAAGATTTATCCAGTAACGAATGTAACTAATTCTCGAAAATAAACCAATTTGCTTGACCCACGAGCTTTACCATACACTATCCCTCACCTTGTTGTGCTAGATGAATTCCTTGTTGTGCTAGATGAATTCCTGTGAAGATGCCACGTAATTAAGATTTGAAATAAACTTAGACTACCCAGGCGAGATGTTGCCTCTGGGCAGTCTCGGCGCCAAAAGAGAGCGTCTCCTTGTTCCTCCTGGTGAGTTCATCTGTAGGATGCAAGGGAGAGACAGTATTTTTAGGTGCAACAAGTGGAAGCAAATAAAATAAAACGAGAATAATAATGAAAAGTTAGGTTACTGGTTCTTTTTTCTCTCTCATAATTTTCTTGGCTCGTAGCAGACAGAAAAATAGGAGCAGCCTCTATATCGGGGCTATACTTCTACACATACAAGAAGAGTGAATAAGGTATTTAAAATTAGCTGTAAGCTAAAATACAAATTGCAAATAATCATAATCTGCGAAAGTCAAGAAGTGGGAATTAATTTTTTTAGTTAGAAAATAACAGTTATGTTAAAGGGAATTATTTTTTTTAGTTAGAAAATAACAGTTATGTTACTAATATATTTGATAAGGCATCTAACAGCCTCTGTTGACATTGAGCGAAACACTCTGTCACAAAGATGAAGAATGTAACATATAATTACAGTATAGAACATTAGCAATAATTATGACTGCAATGCTGACTGACATTACCGACGAAAGGTAAACAATTCAATGAACTTGCCAAGAGAATTTTTTAATTTAGATAACTTAATTATATTAATAATACTGTATACTTTATAACTCATATGCTTATTAGCTTTAGAATCCACCCCTATTAAGATTTAAACTTAGTGTACTAAAGAAGAATGGTAAATAGACAGTAGACATTGCTAAGAATTTTTTGATAACTTCATGCTGCTGACTAAATAGAAACGAGCTCATATTCATTATCAAATCACACCACAATTAACATTAAACTGCTTTATTAACCAGATAAGTAACAAATTGAAGCAAATTACGATTAAACAGAGAATTTTTAATGTCTACAATGTCTTAAATTCAAGTAAACTCGTAATCAAACTCATATTCAATATCTAGCATCATAGCAATAGATACCTCCATGGAGACGGAGTCTCAGGAAAATTAATGAAAATAAGGATCAGTTGAAAAACGAATATTTCTTCCAGAACGAGATATTGCAGTTTTCTGAGAGGTAAAAGTCTTCTTTCTTTCTTTCTATGAGATTAAAGCCAACCTTATGTTAGCACGGGCCCTTGTCTAAAGGACGGCCCGTAGTTGGTTGCTTGAGTTCTTTGTCTGTGTTTACTTTTTTTTTTATCACCTTGGAGGTTCGAAGGTCTCCAAGGTGTTAAGATGAGCGTCCAGGCTGTTTACTATTTTTTGGACTATTTGAGCACTGTATTCTGGAGCATTGAGATGTTGTATATTGATGTCCAAGTTCATTCCAAGTCTAAAGGTGTTTGTTTTTGGGCATTCTAGCAGGTAGTGTGGCAAGGCTTTATCTGTTATTTTGCTACAGTGTTTGCACTCCCTTGCAAGGTTTTCAATTACTTCCCAGCAGCACTTGTATCCAAGTCTGAGTCTGGCTACTGTTACAGCTAGGCTTCTTGGGGTGTATCTTGATATATGTGATGGTTCAAGTTTTGTGGCTTTCTTGTACCATTTGGCAGAGTAGGAACCTTTGTTTACCCAGCTGTTGTGGTTTTCCTGCATTGCTTTTTGAAGTGACTGTTTATTCTTGGATTTATATTGTTGCAGGCTGGGATTATGGCACATGTTATGTGGCATGAGACAGAGTTTTTAGCGAGTTGATCAGCGCTGTCGTTGTCAGGTATATTTATGTGGCTGGGTATCCAGTTTATTGTAACTTGTCTCCCTCGCTCTTTGTGTTGTACCAGCAATGTTTGAATGGAGCTGAGTAGGTTTATATTTTCTTTGAATCTGTATTGTTGAAGTGCTTGAACAGATGACATGGAATCAGTGTGGATGGTGGCTGGTCCACGTTCATTTTGAATGGAGTATTGTAGTGCCATTTTGATGGCATATAGTTCAGTTTGGAGGGTGGAGCAGGAGTCTGATAGCCTCCAATATTCTGTAAATCTTTCGGAGTAGACAGCTGCTCCAGTCGCTGGTATGTTTGTGTTGACAGTTCCATCTGTATAGTATGAGATGCCTTCTGTCTGGTTGGTATTTGCGATAGCAGCAAAAGCTGCTTCATGCAGTTGTGTCTGTGCGCATGCTTTCTTGTTGTTGGGTAAGATAGTACTGTTAATTTTGCTGGGTAAGATTCCCATGGGACCAGCATTTGTGATGGATGAAGGGCTTGTCCGGGTTGATTTTAGCCAAATTAAATTCAGTTTTGCATTTATGTATGTTTTTTAGTAGATGTCCAGCATAGATGTTTGGAATGGAGAGGTCAGGATGCTTGATGAGAACCTCACTAATTCTTTTTTGTGTATGTGATTTCCTTTCAGAAAGCAAAGCTTTTGATATTGCATTTGCATTGGAAACATGAATCCAACTTTGTAGTGGAGGCTGGTTAGTTTCCATTTGTAGATTACATATTCTGGTCCACATTGGCACACCCAGCATGATTCACATGGTGTTATTTTGAATTACCTCTATGGTGGAGGTTTGTTGTTCATTGAGGTTGGCTAGATGGGAGCACTGTAGGTGATCAGAGATCTTGTGGTGGCCAAATAATACTTCCTCAAGACTTGAAGACCTGCTCCTTCTTGAAGAGATGTCATATACCTCATAGGGGTTATCATGCTTGTGGCTCTTTCCCGGAGATATCTAATCTGAGTTTTAAAAGTCAGTTGTCTATCTATATATACTCCTAGATACATGAAGGAGTCTACCCACTCTATATTTGCATTTGCTAGAGTGCGTTGGACTAGTGTTGTTGGAGATATTTTGGCCATGGCTGTGGGGGGTTTAAATGATGCTAGAGTGTTGTTAAGATTCTGTTTTACTAAGGGGACTCAAAGTACCGAGCTCGGTTAAGAGCTCACAAACAGACAGGACAGATATTTGTACTTGAACACCCCATGTCTAATACCATTAGTCGGTTAAATGAAACTCAGAATTCAACTTTCTTTTAATTTTGGAAATGCAATGACATTAAAAGAATTGAATTAAATTTCTCAAATTAAATTTTATGAAATGCTGCCTCGAATCCCGGAGGAGGTGAGTATGAGTTCGTTTCCCGGCACCACGGACGTATGCCAAGACTTTGGCCTCAACTCGATGATTACCTCTGTCACACAGGCAGAGTAGAATACAGGACACTGCAATTTCAGAAACAGAAATGACACACTGTTTATAATGGGAAACTGAAAGCATGAGCACACATATAATGAGTTTCCAATGTCATTCTACTGGATGAATATATATAGGTTATTCACAGCTAACCAGAAATATTTATGCTACCATAATAGCATACAAAACCATTAATTCTTTACTGGTTTTAAAGAAAATAGTATATTCACAATAAATGAAGAATAAGCAAGACAAATACAGTACTGTATGTATTCCTTAAATTGTGGGCAACCACAAAAGTTGCAATGCTTATTACTGATATGCAATTAATATGGTAAAACACTCTATTTAGGATAAAGGAAGAATCTACGAGATAAATACAGTATTCATTCACTTTTAGTTATTAAGAACTTTGCAATGAAAAAAAGGGTGCAAAACCACCTTTTGAGGTATTTGCAACTTATAACTCAAAACACTTTATCCCCAACATGTGAAGAATTAGCAAGATAAATACGGTATGCATTCATTAAATTGTGGTTAACAAGAAATATTTGCATAGCCAACTGGGAAAAATTACCTTTTGAATATTTGCAATTTTGTTTTTTGGCAAATAGCTTTATTGACGAGTTTTTGAAGTAAAACACTTTATTTACGATGATAGAAAGGGGTGAAATGAAATTAGAATTTATTAGGAAGAGAGATAGATTTTTACGGGCTCATAACTAGTCTTCAGAGGATGAGATTTTCGTTTATCACATTCAGTGAAAAGAAACTTCTCAGCAGTATATATCAGCTGTAATTTACAGGTTAAGGAATTAACTTTGGCATGTGAGATTCCAGTGTGGTAATCTACAAAATTTCGTGTGACTGGGAATGGAATCTGAGAATAGAAATCCATAAGATTTATCCAGTAACGAATGTAACTAATTCTCGAAAATAAACCAATTTGCTTGACCCACGAGCTTTACCATACACTATCCCTCACCTTGTTGTGCTAGATGAATTCCTTGTTGTGCTAGATGAATTCCTGTGAAGATGCCACGTAATTTAGGATTAGAAATAAACTTAGACTACCCAGGCGAGATGTTGCCTCTGGGCAGTCTCGGCGCCAAAAGAGAGCGTCTCCTTGTGCCTCGTGACGTCATCTGTAGGAGACATTCCTAGAGCAGTAATTGTCTCTGATTTCATTTTAAGGACTATTTTAGTGGTGGTCCCTGGCAGGCAATTATAGCAGAGATGCAAGGGAGAGACAGTATTTTTAGGTGCAACAAGTGGAAGCAAATAAAATAAAACGAGAATAATAATGAAAAGTTAGGTTACTGGTTATTTGTTTCTTAATTTTCTTGGCTCGTTGCAGACAGAAAAATAGGAGCAGCCTTTATATTGGGGCTATACTTCTACACGTACAAGAAGAGTAAATAAGCTATATAGAATTAGCTATAAGCTAAAATACAAATTGCAAATAATCATAATCTGCGAAAGTCAAGAAGTGGGAATTATTTTTTTAGTTAGAAAATAACAGTTATGTTAAATTTATTTTTTTAGTTAGAAAATAACAGTTATGTTACTAATTTATTTGTTAAGGCATCTAACAGCCTCTGTTGACATTGAGCGAAACACTCTGTCACAATGGCTTTTGTTTTAGCAGTGTTGATTTTGAGTCCCAGCTCTTTGCTTTTAAGCCAGAACTGATCTATTGCTTTTTGAGCATTGGTAAGCCTATTGCCTCCTCTACTGACAAAGACTACATCGTCTGCATAGATGAAGATGTCAACCCCCTGTGGCAGTTGGAGTTGAAAGAAGTTCTCCAATAATATACTGAAAAGAAGTGGGCTGAGAATTCCTCCCTGAAGGGTTCCGTTTTCTAGTTTTTTATATGAAGACACATTGCCCTGAAATCTTACTTTGGCTTCTCTATTTCTAACATGGTTTGAGACCCAACTAAGTCGATGTCCTTTAACTCCTTTATTAGCTAAGGAAGTCAGAATTGCTGCAGAGTTGGCCAGTTCAAAGGCCTTCTCTAGGTACAAGAAGACGACGGCAGCAACCTTGTTGTTAATGCAGCTGAGGGTTGTTAATGCAGCTGAGGACATCCATGATGCACTGTGTGGTGCCTACATTATCCCTGTATGCATACAAGTGCGGGTGTAGGGTTCCAATCTTAAATTGCAGTCTCTTGAGCACCATTTTCTCTGCTGTTTTTTCTAAACAGCAGAGGTAAAAGCTGGAGGTTGTGATAATAACTGAGGCATATTGCTATTACTGTATATAGGAACACAGGTGTCAGACATATTTTCAACTGAACCAGATAATATAGGATAAATGTTGTCACAAGAAACTACATTTGATAGACTATTAGATGATGGGTGAGAATCACTTTGAGGAACACATACATTATGAGGAGACCATTGAGGGTTTGCACATGGAACTTCAGGTAATTTTTCAAGTTTCAAATAGTTTATAGATACATTTTCAGTGTCAGCTGAATGCAACTGCATCTTAAAATATTTATCGTGTCTTTCAATTACTGGTAAAGGACCTGTAGATGATGCTTCCAATGGTTTCCTGACATAATCCACATAGGCCCAAACTTTGGGTACACTGAATAAGTCACTTGGAAGTGTAAGAACACTCAGCATTGTTGAAGAGTCTGATGAATAAGCAAAATAAATTTATCTAATGCACTTAACAAAGGTTTTTATTATATCTACTATGAAACCTGATGTGACAGAAGGTTTCACAAATTAATCACTAGGACTAAGTGGAAGTTTTCCAGTTATGAAGGTGGAAAGGGAATAACCTGAGGAGATTGGAATACAATTTAGACCAAGGAGGACCACTGGTAGGGCATTGAGTGAATTTTGTCTGGCCATTTAAACTGCCTTCAGAGTCCTATGGGAATGCTCTACCATTCCATTACCCTGAGAATGAAAGTCAGGAATGAATTTTAAATAGGATGCTAGTTCTAGTAACAATTCTGACTCAAACTGGGCTCCTTTACCAGTTATGACATAAAGAGGCACATTAAATCTGGAAACCCATCCACTGAGAAATGCACTGACAATTGCTTCTGCCGTGACTGTGACAGAGCTTTCCTCTCAAGTTAAACAGATTTATTATAGATCCCCCAATAGTTATTCATTGAACTTTTAACCTTGTTTTCGTTTCTTTTCTTTTACTGAGAAACCTCACTTCTAGCGTTTTGCAAAATTACGATAATTTACAATTCATATAACTTCCAGAATTATATATTTTTATGTCCTAATTCACTTGAATATAGCTAAATATAGTTTCATATTCTTTTACTTGAAAGACATTTAATATACACATTATCACATTGCGATAGTCTTTCTTTTTGTTTGCTTTTTTCTCTCATGTAGTATTGACGCATCCGATGAATACTTGTTCGCATATTTCTTATTATAATATTGCTTTTGCTGATATGTCATTAGCTTGTCTAGATACATTTCAGTAGCTTTCTTAAATAATTACATATTAAAATTTCCCTCTCCCTAAAATAAATAAGAACTACGCCAGCGATGTCTGAGAATGCGGATACCAGTAGCCCATTTTCCCATAATTTATTTTCTCATTTCCTTTCTTTGCTCCATCTTATTGCACCTAAAATACTGTCTCTCCCTTGTATCTTTCAGCCATACTTACTTGCCAGGGACCACCAATATAGTAAACCCTCGAAGAAAAAAAAAATAACTGATATTGCTCTTCGTCAACCTTTCACAGTCGCCCAAGTCGAAATTACACAAGACTGGACTGGAACTGGATCGCTCTCAGATGGTGAACAGGCAGCAGACTGTCAATGTGTAGTGTCTTCACAGTCCAGCTCTCTCCCAGTCTGCACCACGTGGCTGTAAAATTTCCAAGAGTATTGTTATGTTTCTTACCGGATCAATATAAGTAGATGGTTGTAAAGCTCTATGAAGCTCTATAATTGTATGATGTGTAGTCATTATAATACATATCCCATTCTCGTCGTTAATGTTATAGAGATGAAATGGGGTGGATATGTGCGCACAACTATACTGTAACATTTTTATTTCGTTATGGCATTTGTAGAAGAATATAAATTCTAAAACTAAATAAATACATAAATGACACGAGAATAATCAATAATACTAGATAATACTGAAACACTTAATAAAAGGATCAAAACCCTTATATGAAGGATCAAAACAGATTATTTGTGGCTTTCAGACGTAAATAATAGAAAATATTTCCTGAGTGTGCAATAGAAAACTTCACACCAAATAAAGGGGTATCTTAGACACAACATTTCCTACCCCCTTAAAAGTTTTGAGTGCATGTATGGGTATATGCAAAATATATCATGTCTTAATATCTATATTATCATTATATCATGCATGGTTACAAATCTAATTTCTTAGGAGCTATTTCCCTGGTTGCCCTATCAGGGAGTACCCTGTGTGCAACTGGACTCTGGGGTAAAGGCACTGTTAACGTGTCTACTGAGAATGAAGCCTTTGTGTTCGTGGCTGTTTCTACTGCATTTCTGGGATGAAGAGTTTGTTCAGGATCAGACTGATCTGCTGAGAGGTGGTGTCTATTGTCAGACCAAGAAGGGTTTAGGTGATTGTGACAGAGTGTTTCGCTCAATGTCAACAGAGGCTGTTAGATGCCTTATCAAATAAATTAGTAACATAACTGTTATTTTCTAACTAAAAAAAATAATTCCCTTTAACATAACTGTTATTTTCTAACTAAAAAAATTAATTCCCACTTCTTGACTTTCGCAGATTATGATTATTTGCAATTTGTATTTTAGCTTATAGCTAATTTTAAATACCTTATTCACTCTTCTTGTACGTGTAGAAGTATAGCCCCGATATAGAGGCTGCTCCTATTTTTCTGTCTGCTACGAGCCAAGAAAATTATGAGAGAGAAAAAAGAACCAGTAACCTAACTTTTCATTATTATTCTCGTTTTATTTTATTTGCTTCCACTTGTTGCACCTAAAAATACTGTCTCTCCCTTGCATCTCTGCTAAAATTGCCTGCCAGGGACCACCACTAAAATAGTCCTTAAAATGATATCAGAGCCAATTACTGCTCTAGAAATGTCTCCTACAGATGACCTCACCAGGAGGAACAAGGAGACGCTTTTTTTTTTGGCGCCGAGACTGCCCAGAGGCAACATCTCGCCTGGGTAGTCTAAGTTTATTTCAAATCTTAATTACGTGGCATCTTCACAGGAATTCATCTAGCACAACAAGGAATTCATCTAGCACAACAAGGTGAGGGATAGTGTATGGTAAAGCTCGTGGGTCAAGCAAATTGGTTTATTTTCGAGAATTAGTTACATTCGTTACTGGATAAATCTTATGGATTTCTATTCTCAGCTTCCATTCCCATACACACGAAACTTTGTAGATTACCAAGCTGGAATCTCACATGCCAAAGTTAATTCCTTAACCTGTAAATTACAGCTGATATACATTGCTGAGAAGTTTCTTTTCACTGAATGTGATAAACGAAAATCTCATCCTCTGAAGACTGGTTATGTGCCCGTAAAAATCTATCTCTCTTCCTAATAAATTCTA
>JAXCGZ010012893.1:0-11900 GCA_037179515.1 Halocaridina rubra
TTTTTACCCCGACCGGGACTCGAACCTAGGACTTATGATTACTAAGTCAAGGCGCTACTACTACACCACAGAAGGTTAAAAGGAACCCAACCTTATAGCTTATATCTGCTATACTTAGGAATGAACGCATTCTAACTGAATGCCACTATGTTCATATTACAGATTCCCCAACCTCACTCGTGGCTTCATTTTAGCATTTAATTCAAATTCCCAATCTCATTCGGGCCATGAAATGATCAAATAAGCACATTACATATGTGAAAACATGAGTCATTTTTTACCCCGACCGGGACTCGAACCTAGGACTTATGATTACTAAGTCAAGGCGCTACCACTACACCACAGAAGGTTAAAAGGAACCCAACCTTATAGCTTATATCTGCTATACTTAGGAATGAACGCATTCTAACTGAATGCCACTATGTTCATATTACAGATTCCCCAACCTCACTCGAGGCTTCATTTTAGCATTTAATTCAAATCCCAATCTCATTCGGGCCATGAAATTATCAAATAAGCACAATACATATGTGAAAACATGAATCATTTTTTACCACAAACGGGACTCGAACCTAGGACTTATGATTACTAAGTCAAGGCGCTACCACTACAACACAGAAGGTTAAAAGGAATCCAACCTTATAGCTTATATCTGCTATACTTAGGAATGAATGCATTCTAACTGAATGCCAATATGTTCATATTACAGATTCCCCAACCTCACTCGTGGCTTCATTTTAGCATTTAATTCAAATCCCAATCTCATTCGGGCCATGAAATGATCAAATAAGCACATTAAATATGTGAAAACATGAATCATTTTTTACCCTGACCGGG
Organism: Halocaridina rubra; assembly: GCA_037179515.1. Lineage (NCBI taxonomy): Eukaryota > Metazoa > Arthropoda > Malacostraca > Decapoda > Atyidae > Halocaridina > Halocaridina rubra. The sequence continues at coordinate 838 of JAXCGZ010012893.1, forward strand.
ATTCGAACCTAGGACTTATGATTACTAAGTCAAGGCGCTACCACTACACCACAGAAGGTTAAAAGGAATCCAACCTTATAGCTTATATCTGCTATACTTAGGAATGAATGCATTCTAACTGAATGCCACTATGTTCATATTACAGATTCCCCAACCTCAATCGTGGCTTCATTTTAGCATTTAATTCAAATCCCAATCTCATTCGGGCCATGAAATGATCAAATAAGCACATTACATATGTGAAAACATGAGTCATTTCGTGATCTAAACTGGTCACCTTCTCAAAGTACAATGGCAAGAGATACAACTAGCAAAACAGAAGAACACTTGAAAAGAAAGAGACAAAAGACCCGCCCAGGGATCCTAAACATGGGATTAATAGACAACAATCTTATGTGCCAGCCCGGGTTAGTCAGTAATCCACACAAATAGGCAGCAAAAAAAATTAAAGTACATACTTGGCAAAATTGTATTGACAAAAGATTCTTAATAATAGAAATTACATATATATATATATATATATATATATATATATATATATATATATATATATATATATATATATATATATATATATATATATATATATATATATATATATATAGATATATATATATATATATATATATATATATATATATATATATATATATATATATATATATATATATATATATATATATATATATATATATATATATATATATATATATATATATATATATATATATATATATATATATATATATATATATATATATATATATATATATATATATATATATATATATATATATATATATAGATATATATATATATATATATATATATATATATATATATATATATATATATATATATATATATATATATATATATATATATATATAAAAATATATATATATATATATATATATATATATATATATATATATATATATATATATATATATATATATATATATATATATATATATATATATATATATATATATATATATATATATATATATATATATATATATATATATATATATATATATATATATATATATATATATATATATATATATATATATATATATATATATATATATATATATATATATATATATATATATATATATATATATATATATATATATATATATATATATATATATATATATATATATATATATATATATATATATATATATATATATATATATATATATATATATATATATATATATATATATATATATATATATATATATATATATATATATATATATATATATATATATATATATATATATATATATATATATATATATATATATATATATATATATATATATATATATATATATATATATATATATATATATATATATATATATATATATATATATATATATATATATATATATATATATATATATATATATATATATATATATATATATATATATATATATATATATTATATATATGTATATAAATATATATATATATATATATATATATATATATATATATATATATATATATATATATATATATATATATATATATATATATATATATATATATATATATATATATATATATATATATATATATATATATATATATATATATATATATATATATATATATATATATATATATATATATATATACATACATACATACATACATATATATATATATATATATATATATATATATATATATATATATATATATATATATATATATATATATATATATATATATATATATATATATATATATATATATATATATATATGTAATTTCTATTATTAAGAATCTTTTGTCAATACAATCATTTAAACATGTACACATCCCTTTATCATCATCTGTGATATGGCCATTGGCTACTTCAATTGGTACGACTTCTTCCTTAAATTTTGTTTGATAATGTTGATAAAACCTTTTAGGATTTTCTTTAGCTTCTCCTGCTATTCTAACTTCTTATTTTCTTTGTGACTCTCTAACTATCTTTTTAACTTTCCTGTTTAACTGTATATATTGCTGCCTCACCTGCTCTTCACCTCTTTTTTAGTTTCCTGTATATTCCTCTTTTAATACCTATAAGCTTCTTTATTCTATTGTTCATCCATTTAGGGTCATTTTTTCTTGATCTGAAATGTTTTATTGGAATATAGTCTCTCTGACTATTTTAAAGAGTCATGACAAAATTGTTATATTCCTCATCCAATTTTATATTAACTGACGGATTGCTGTTCTTTCCTGTGAGAGAATTTATTGTATTGATCTTATCTTGTGATAATCCTTGGCCTGTGGTACTCAATTCTCGGGGTAATCTGCTACCTGCGACCTGACCTGCTGGATTAACTACCCACATCTGTACCCCAGAAATCCCTTCCCATACCTCATTAGATAATTTAGTTTTTAAGCCCTCAAAATCTCCTGCTCTAAAGTTTGGAACAATATTCTTATTTTCCTTTATAGTTTCCTTGAAAATTATGTTAAATCTAATGGAATCATGGTCACTGTTGCCCAATGGTTCACCAACTTCTAAATGTGTAACCATATTCTCTCTATTACTAAGAACTAAATCCAGTATATTCACCCCCCGCGTTGCTTCAAGTACATGCTGAGAATGGAAATTGTCTTCTACTACTTCCAAAAACTCCTAAGAGCTACTATCACCTGTTATGGTTTCCCAGTTAATATTTCCAAAATTAAATTCACCTACAATGCAAACTCTATTTAACCTGGTCACTTTAGAAATTTCATCGTATACAATTTGCAAATTTATATTATCTAGATCTGATGGTCTGTAGACTACTCCTACAACTAGACCTTCTATATTATTTTTAATTTCAACCCATAAGGTATTCTCTAAATTAATCCAACTTTCACTAATACATACTATATCCGGTCTCTCACTACATACTATGGCTCTCAGTTCTTCTATCTTGTTACCTAAACTACTTCCATTTGTATAAAATACTTTTAAATTTTCGATAGGTTTACCCTTCTTGTGGCTATACTTTTTGTTAATATTTGTTCTATGTAACATATGGTTATTATCCTTAAGCTCCCGGTTATTTGACACACTATTTACTGAACCCTTACTGACTATTTTCTCTGCAGAAGTATTATTTATTTCATTATTTGTATCTAACAAAACCCCCCTACCGCTCTGTATATCATACCAGCCAATACCGAGACACCTCGGTATATATATATATATATATATATATATATATATATATATATATATATATATATATATATATATATATATATATATATATATATATATATATATATATATATATATATATATATATATATATATATATATATATATATATATATATATATATATATATATATATATATATATATATATATATATATATATATATATATATATATATATATATATATATATATATATATATATATATATATATATATATATATATATATATATATATATATATATATATATATATATATATATATATATATATATATATATATATATATATATATATATATATATATATATATATATATATATATATATATATATATATATATATATATATATATATATATATATATATATATATATATATATATATATATATATATATATATATATATATATATATATATATATATATATATATATATATATATATATATATATATATATATATATATATATATATATATATATATATATATATATATATATATATATATATATATATATATATATATATATATATATATATATATATATATATATATATATATATATATATATATATATATATATATATATATATATATATATATATATATATATATATATATATATATATATATATATATACATATATATATATATATATATATATATATATATATATATATATATATATATATATATATATATATATATATATATATATATATATATATATATATATATATATATATATATATATATATATATATATATATATATATATATATATATATATATATATTTTGTGTGTGTGTGTGTGTGTGTGTGTGTGTGTGTGTGTGTGTGTGTGTGTGTGTGTTTGTGTGGGTGTATGTGTGTGTGTGTGTGTATGAATATATATGAATCACTTTTACCCTGAACGTAATTTGAACCTAGGACACATAATTACGGTGCCAAGGCACTACCAACTACACCACAGAAGGTCTTTAAGGGGATGGAAATCTTACAGCTTTAATTGCTATACTAGGAATGAACACATTCTATCTGAATGCCACTCTGTTCCTATTACAGTTTCCCATAACCTCACTGTGGCTTCAGTTTCGCATTCAATTCAACTCCCAATCTCATTCGGGACCAACAATAATCAAATTAGTACATTACCATATGTTAACACATGAATCATTCTTACCCCGACAGAGACTTAAATATAGGACACAGAATTACTGTATCAAAGTGCTACCAACTACATTACAGAAGGTCCTAAAAGGGAAACAAACCTTACAGCTTTATCTGCTATACTAGGAATAAACTCATTCTATCTGAATGCCACTCTATTCATATTACAGTTTTCCCCAACCTTACTCGTGGCTTTCATTTCGTATTTAATTTAATTCCCAATCTCATTTGGGACCAACAATAATGAAAGAAACACATTGCCCTAAGTGAAAACATAAATCATTCTTACCCCGACTGAGACTTGAACCAAGGACACATAATTACTGTACCAAGGTACTACCAACTATACCACAGAAGGTCTTAAAAGGCAAACAAATCTTACAGATTTATCTGTTATACTTGGAATGAACGCATTCTATCTGAATGACACTCTGTTAATATAACAGTTTTCCCCATCCTCACTCGTGGCTTCATTTTTCATTTAATTTAACTCCCAATCTCATTCGGGACCAACAATAATCAAATAAGTACATTACCATATGTGAAAACATGAATAATTTTTATCTCGACCAGGACTTAAACCTAGAACACATAATTACTGTGTCAAGGTGCTACCAACTACACCACAGTAGGTCTTAAAAGGGAAACAAACTTTTCAGCTTTATCTGCTGTTCTAGGAATTAACGCATTCTATCTATATGCCACTCTGTTCATATTACATTTCCCCCCAACCTCACTCGTGTCTTCATTTTTGCATTTAATTCATTTGAAGTAAATGTGAAAATGAAGCTACGAGTAAGGTTGGAGTAAAAAGTTATATGAACAGAATTGCATTCAGAGAGAATGCGTTCATTCTTAGTATAGCAAATAAAGCTGTAAGATTTGCTTCTCTTTTAAGACCATCTGTGGTGTAGTTGGTAATGCCTTGGCACAGTAATTATGTCCTAGGTTCAAGTCCTGGTCTGGGTTAAAATGAATTATGTTTTCACACACACACACACACACACACACACACACACACACACACACACACACACACACACACACACACACACACACACACACACACACACACACACACACACACACACACACACACACACAATATATATATATATATATATATATATATATATATATATATATATATATATATATATATATATATATATATATATATATATATATATATATATATATATATTTATATATATATATATATATGAAATTACTCATGTAACTCCTTGTTGTAGGAAGCCATCATGTAAGAACCATCCTCCATCGTTTCCTATCCCCTATTGATCTGGTCTTGAGGTGCGGTCAGACTGTGTGTGGTTAGTAGGATTTTCATTAAAGCTGGTCTTTCCAATCAGGCCTCAGTGCCAATCGCACTGCATATGTACATGTTGAGGTTTGGTCCGAGGTAGGATTCCCTAACACTAAATCTGGAAAACTAGAGTTTTTCATAGCACTACAAGTTTTTTCATGCTCTATGTGTCATATTTTTTTCCTTGAAATCTATAGGCCTATGCATTGCAGTAATATTTGAAATAAATTTCAATAATAATAAGCAAGAGAGAGAAAAGTATTTAATTGCTATGAACTTTTTTTGAGTGCAAAATCTTTAACTGACAGTATTTTATATAGCAATAGCTATATGCAGTTTATGGTCAGCTTATATTCAAGAGCTTCATCCAGAGATCATCTCTATTTCCATCAGGACTTAACATACTATATAAGTAAATCAGAGCAACAATTCCAATTATCCACCACTTAGTTCTTATATAACACTAAGCATACTGCTGGAAAAATAGCAAGTGCATTTTCTAATCCAAGTGGACTCGTTTTAAGCTGAACTTGTCATTTATAGAGGATGTCATTTTTGCTTTACATTCAATGTCAAAAACATCTGATATCCTTCCATTAATTTAAAATAGAAAACACATATTGCCTTTTAGCTAGCATAAAATTTCTACTATTCAAGGAATTGGAAACGCGTCTCCATCTGTAATATGAGTAAGGGTATACAATTTAATATAAAATCAAATATCTTTACAACTTTTTTTAGGAAGCATAACAAGAAAATGGCAAGGAATGTTGCTGATTTCATTTTTCCTAATACTGAGCATTTTCTTAATTTACTTTTCTACTCTAGGCTGCATTACAATAGGAATTTAATGTAGTCTTGTATATATTCATGACTTCACTATTGGCTTGAGGGCAGACACGCCCGGTGGTAGTAATGGTTCTATCCATACTTTGCACCTCCCAATAGATCTGCTTCTTTCACTCTTCACTATTCTAACATTCATGGGCTCAACTCTAACCTTTCATTTGTAGAAAAGCACTTGGGTACTTTCCTTCCTTATCTCCTCCTCCTATCTGAAACCCAGCTGTCTATACATGCTTCCACTGACTCATTTCAATTCTTTCACTATAATCTGTATACTCGTTTTCGTTCCAAAGGTGGGGTGTGTGCCTACTGCAACATTAACACATCTACTGCGAGGCTCATGGACCTTGAATCTCCCGACTTTGATGTTCTCTGTCTAAAAGTCTATCTCTCCACTAGCACTATCTTCCTTTGCTTCTGCTACTGTTCTCTAAACTCCACCGAGTTTGTGTCTTTTTTTGAATATCTGTCCTCGTGCCATGAGTCCTTGCTATCTTCTCACCCACATACCGAAGTTCTCTACAAAGTAGACTTCAATGTACACCACAGTGAGTGGCTTCATTCCTCTCACACTGATGTGGGAGGAAGTGAGGCCGTTGCTTTCTCTATTATTCACGATATGGAGCAAATTATCAAACATCCTACTCGTGTTCCAGATCGTCACGAACATGCAGCAAACACACTTGACCAATTTTTTACTTCTAATCCTTCAAACTACTCTTATTCTGTGCTTTCCCCTCTTGGTAAATATGACTATTCTATGATCTCAGTCTCTTCCATTTTCGCTCCCCCTCCACCAATCTATCCTACACAGTGCCGCTTTGTGCACTTTGAGCGTACCCAACGAGAAATTTTGCGTAACATCTTCTTTGACTTCCCTTGGGATGACTACTGCTTACGGTCCCGCAACCGTAAACAAGTATCTCTAAAAGTTGCCGAGATCATGAGAGCAGGAATGGAGGCATACATCCCCTCTTCTACAAAACCTTTCTCTCACCCTAAACCTTGGTTTGACCGTGCCTGCTCCATGGCTATCCAGGCCAGGAATCGGGCACACTGTTTTTACCAAGCCTCTCCTTCCGATGTAAATTGCTCTATTTTTATTGTAGCTAGGAATTGCTGTACTGCTCATATTCAAAGGTCTAAGGCTTCCTTTATACGAAGGAAAATTGATGACCTTAACTCCTCTACCACTGATAAATACTTCTGGTCCTTAGCCAAAAACCTCTCCAATAACTTCTGTAACTCAAGCTTTCCCCTTCTCATTCATTCTGATGGTTCTATATCTTGCTCTCCCACTGACAAAGCCACTCTCGTTGGCTCTCATTTTTCTGCCAACTCTTCTATAAACGATTCCAGCACACCTGTTCCTCAATCTTTACCCCCTCTTTAACCCTATGATCTCCCTCATCCTTTCTTCACGGAAAGTTCATAAGGTTCATCGCTCACTTAAGACGAACAAGGCATCAGTTCCCGATGGTATCCCTGCAAGGTTCCTTAAGGAGTTTGCAGATGAACTGGCTTCCGTGCTTTGTTGTCTTTTTCGCCTCATTCTGTCAACCAGTATCTATCCTTCATCTTGGAAGCATGCTGTAGTTCAACCTGTTCCTAAGAAAAGTGACCGCTCTATTCCTTTAAACTACCGACCTATTACACTAACCTCCTCTAGTGCTAAAGTATTCGAAACTTTGCTCAATGCTCACTTCTTGAAACGCCTTGAATCTAACTCACTTATCTCCAATCACCAGTACGGCTTCTGCAAGGCAAGATCCACTGGTAATCTCCTATCCTATCTTACTCATGTATGGTCATCTTCTGTGAGGAACTATGGGGAATCCTTTGTTGTCGCACTTGATATCTCTAAGGCTTTTGACAGAGTCTGGCACAAGGCTCTGTTGGCCAAACTCCCTGCTTATGGCTTTAACCCTTCTTTCTGTTCTCTGATTTCCTGTTTTCTTACTGACAGTTTTATATATGTAGTAGTTGATGGTGCAACGTCTAGCCCTTTCTCTGTTACCAGTGGTGTTCCACAGGTCTCTGTTCTTCCACCTACTCTGTTCTTTCTCTTCATCAATGATCTTCTACAATCCCCATCTTCCTCTCTTCTTCATGCCTTTGCTGATGATTCTACCCTTTACTTTTCCACTACCTTTTCTTCACAACCTTCATCTGCTACTCATAACCAGTCTTGTATCACTCTTTCTGCTACTCTCAGCTCCGATTTGCAGAGAGTATCTGAGTGGGGCACTCAAAATTTAGTTAAATTCAATGCCTACAAAACAGTTTTTGGCTATCTCTTTATCTTCTTCTCCTCCTGATAACCCTATTGTCTTCAAAACAAACGAAATTTACCCTCTTAATTCTATCAATATATAAGGAATCCCTAGACCCTCTAACTTGTCTAGGAGGAATTACAAAATTCAAATTTCTAAATCTTCCTTCAAAAAATTGGGTGTTTTGCTTCGTTTTCGTCATTATTTTTCCTGTTTACTGTTACTTAAATTTAATAAAGGTCATATCCGTCCCAGCTTAGAATACTGCTCACACATCTGGGGTGTTTCTTCTTATACTTATCTCCTTGATAGGATTCAATCTAAGGCCGTCAGACTCATTAATGATACTTCTCTTACTTCTAATCTAGATTCTCTATCTCTTCGCCGTAAGGAATCTTCCCTTTCTCTTTTCAGTTGCTACTACTTCCATCGCTGCTCTGAAGAGTTGACGAGTTGCATTCTTCCCCCACTGCCGAGGCTGCGTAACACTCGCGGCCTCCTCTCACAGATACTGTGTGGAGATTTGTAGCTCGCGGATTGGTCGGTGAAGCGACTGCTTCATCCCATCAACCTCCAGAGTCAGGAACTCTCTTCCTCCTTCTGCTTTACCTAATTCTTATGACCTTTCATCCTTCAAAAGGCAGTTCTATCGTTATCTCTTGGCCTAGTTCACTATATCTCTGAGTCTTCTGTACCTTGACTATTTTTTTTGTCTGTCGTCTTCCTTTGTGTGACATTACCTCATCTCTGCCTTGTTTTTAACCTTTTTCTTTTACTTTGTCTTGGTATTTTCTCGTGCCCGGGCCTTTATTGATTAAGGCAGTTTCTGCCTGTCCCGGTGTCACACTCATTAAAAATAAATTATTGGTATGTCGTCACTAGTGCTCATAAAAATGGGGCATATTTAACCATATACCAGGATATTTATCATTTGTTGTAAATATATCATAAATAAGAATAACAAGGTAAATTAAGTAGCAACTGACACTAAAATCATTAAACTATCATGACTATGCAATATTTGAATGCTAAAATTAAAAAGCGTCTTCATTTATATATGAAATGTCGGTTGCCTATAGGAATAATTATCAGTAACCTTGAAAAACTGCACATAATTATACGTACACAATTATCATGACAATTATATATTATGTTAATCTCCATCAAATAAAAAAAAACATATTCTGTTTCTAAATATATCACTTTCCCATTTGGAATATATTTATCTATTACTTAAGATATCACATTTAAAGTGCTGCTTGTGATAGCAGCAAGATTTTTGACAGTATTTGCTAGTACATTAGGTCCCTTAGAAAAGACTTTAATTAATATAGATGGATATATGTTAGTGAAATGAATAACTGAATCTCTAATAGTACTTTGGGGAAACCGTTATCACTATGCATATTTAATATTCAATTGCAACATGTCTTCAGAGTCAATACGCATTCTAATAGCAGCACACTGAATATATAAATACCTAAATGATTAACATAAATTATCAATATTGCTTGTTAAATCTCTCTGCTTCATCCATCTTTTGATAATTAAGTTATTTGTAGTTTTATCACTTTTGGTTCTCAAAGTAATACAATTTTGCATGACTGCTTTAGCACCTTTGACCTGTGACAAATCTACCCTAGAAACACTAGGACCTGCATCTAATTCATTTCTAAATAATATTCATTTGTAAGACACACACTCCTTAAAAAAAAATGAACACAAAATTGCTTAACTTTTCGTACCCTGAGGGTTAAGTGGTTTTGTTTTCAATAGGAGTGTTAGTGTTTCAGTAGTCATAGACCCCAACTTTTGAATGGAAACGAGAATACAAGCTTATACCGAGAGATTGGAAATGGATCAGTAGAAGCATAGCTAGACATCTGGGTTTCATATAGAAGGAGGAGGATAGGGAGGGATGTACCCAAGTGCATTCCACAGACGGAAGAATAGTATATAGATCACGAATGTTAGATAAATGAAGAGTGAAAGAAACACATCTATCCGGAGGTGCAAGGTTAAGGGATGAACCATAACTACCACCAATTGTGTCTACCCTCACGCCAATGATGGAGTCAACAAGATATATATACATATATATATATATATATATATATATATATATATATATATATATATATATATATATATATATATATATATATATATATATATATATATATATGTATATGAATCA
>JAXCGZ010012894.1:0-11852 GCA_037179515.1 Halocaridina rubra
TGGGAAGAACATTGCAATCGTTTACAAGCTCTAATGATGCGGCCAAAAGCAGCTGGACTTACCATCAATCTACAGAAATCTGTCTTTGGATATGAGACCATTATTTATCTTGGTAATATCATTGGAAATCGAATGCTCCATCCTAAGGCAGCCAATGTGTCTGCCATCCTTTCATTTCCTACCCCTAACACCAGGAAAGCAGTTATGAGTTTTTTAGGCATGGTGGGGTATTTAAGAAGGTTCTGTGCTAATTTTTCTACAGTGGCTGTACCCTTGACGAACCTCACCAGTTCCAAAGTGCGTTTTAAGTGGACTACTGAATGTGAAAAGGCTTTACAACATCTGAAGCTGCTTCTAACGTCTCAACCTGTTTTAAGAGCTCCAGATTTTAACCTTCCATTCCACCTCCAAATTGACACTAGTGGTCTTGGAGTGGGAGCGGTTCTTTTGCAAGCCGACCAACAAACCAATGTACTGCACCCCGTAGCATTTTATTCTTGCAAGTTGAAGAAGCATCAATAACCCTATTCCACCACAGAAAAAGAGGCACTGGCTACCATCCTTGCAATCAAAAAGTTTGAGTGCTATCTTCAGGCTTCGCCTCACTCTATACAGGTTTTCACCGAACATAACCCACTGGCCTTAATCAACTCGACCAATCTAACAAATCAAAGGATTCTTAGGTGGTCCCTCCTACTTCAGACATACAATCTTCAAATTCACCATATTAGAGGCATGGAAAATATATTCGCTGAAGCCATATCCCGTGGATTTGAGGCTGATGATCCCACCTAATACTGTGAGCTGCTTGTTTTTGGTCGCCTCTCTTCATTACCTCCTCTGGGTTCCACTACAGAGGTTTTTGGTGTGGGGGTATGTTACAACTCCAAACAAGATTATTACCCTTTTTTAACTACATGTTCCGCTGCTCAACCCGTCAGGGTTCCTTTCAATCAATCGGCATTCACTTCACCTCGAACAGACTATCATAATAAAGTTTCTGGCCTTACCCTCGACCTTACTTTGGCTGACCGTCTTAGCCCCAGGACCCCCCTACTGTCCGAGGTTTTAAATACCCGGTTATGAATGCTGGCGAACAGAGTACAGTTCCAATCCAGCGATCTTCATCACATACCAGGAGTATATTCCCCGTACCGGCTTTTCGTCCACATGAAGCTCCTTGTGTTTCGCATTGTATATTCGTTATTGTGTATTAGTTTATTGCTCTCCTCCCAGGTTTCATTTCACTTTTGATATCACTTACAAGTTATATTAATTAACCATGCTGGTTTTTGTCTGTTTTTGTTAATCTGTAAGATTGTATTAATTATTAATGTGCTTAGGTCTGTATTTTGTTAATCTATAGGTTTATAGTATTTATATAATATATTTGTCTGTTTTGTTAATCTGTAGGTTTGTAAAATCTCAGATTCTAATAACTATTGCATTAGGTGAAATTGATATTACAATTCTTATAAATTGTTCATCTTATTTCCATACCCATTCACTATTTCAAATCATTTATCCATTGCCACATGGTCATATATTAGCCCTGAGTCCCGGGCATGAAAACCTTGAATATGGTATTTACCAGTCAGACCTGGGTGTAATATATTGGCGACCTTGCCAGGATCCTTGCTCAAAGTAAAGTAGTTTACATTAACTTCTCCCTTGTTCCCATATTGTTATAACAATTGTATTATGATTTCAGGAAAGTGAACAGTGACTTCTTGAGTTTTTATTTCTGTGAAACAAATTTTTTGTGTATGTAATTATTGTCTGTGTCTTTTGTAATAAGAAGTACAAATCGTAACAACCGTAACAAGTGTGTGATGATCGTTGGTCATTAGTGTATACTCGTTATCTAGCGTGGTAGCTGTAAAGTAAACACTAATTTGAACATAGGGTAACAGTAGTTCTCTATACGTTCCTCCAAGACTTGTTAACTTTGTTAACCTAATTAATCTCATGAATCAGTATTAAATGGCTCGTTAGGTTTTTTCAAGAATCGTCAGTTAAATTTTTCGGAGTGCTTTATATTTTCAAGTCTCTTTATTCAAGTATCAATATTCAATGTACTCTCACAAGTATCCAAGTTTCAAAGTACTCTACTCAAGTATTGGGAAACATATAATCCTATCACACATGCTAGTTTCTAGTATCTCTACCTAAGAAGTCGTTAATACTCTAGTGTCGAAGTATTTGGGTATAGTAAAGCATAGATTCCGAGGTTATGCTTGGTTATCGCTACTGTATTTTCCCAGAGCTTTCTTGCTTCATTTTTCCTAAAGTTTTGATTAATAATCGTCATGGCTAGTAAAGAATTTGATATATCATTTTTCTTCAAGTCTCCCTCTTGGGATCAAGTAAGCGACATTTGAAAAACCGATTGGTTAGAGATTGCTAAACATTATAAAATTGCTCTTCCAACTCACCCCTCAAAGGTAACTAAGAAAAGTTAAGGAACTTGTTTTGAAACGTTTGATGAAACAAGGTGTTCTTGAAGTAATTGCTGAATATGTTTCATTACCTGATGATACCGAGGATGATTCCGATCCAGACGAGATTCATAAGTCAAAGGAAATCGAAGTAGCTCGTATTGATACTGCTACTCCAAAAATTGACGCCTCCTCTCGCTCGAGTTAGATAATTATAAATTAGAACTTCAGTATAAAAGGGATGTAGAAATGAGAAAATTTGAAGTAGAAATGAGGAAATTGGAAGTAGAAACGAGAGAATGGGAATTAGAATTAGAAGAAGAAACGAGAAAATTGGAAGTAGAAACGAGAAAATTAGATGTAGAAAGAGAATTAAAATTGAAAGAGTCGGAGCAGGTTGATAAGCATAGGGACATAGAACTATCTATAAAAGAGAAAGAGGTATCTTTCAACTTTTCCACAGTTTCTTCTATGGTACCAATATATGACAAAGTAGACATTGATGGGTCCTTTATGTTGTTTTAGAAAATCGCTAATAAACAGATGTGGCCAAAAGACGAGTGGAAGAACATTGTAGGTCCTAAATTGTCAGGAAAGTCTCTGAGAGTCTATAGTAGTTTGGATGAAACGGAAGACTATGATTTTGGTAGAACTCAAATACTTCATGCGCATGCAATCACACCAGAAGGAGACAGGCAGATATTTAGGAATATGACTAAAGCTAAGTATCAAACCTATATGGAATTTGTCACCGAGAAAATGCACAAAAAGAGATTAGAATCCTTAAATGTCACTACGTATTCCGAACTCGTGAATGTAATAGTCTTGGAAGAATGGAAGAATAAAATACCATTTCCTATTCTTAAAAAGGTAGAGGAGAACAATATAACAGAGCTTCTTAAGGTGACATAAATGGCAGATGCTCAGGCCTTACGGTTGGAATCCTGGAATGTGCGTGGGGTGCATCGTGGTGTTTTTGTAAAATCTACCTCTCGTGATCCCCAAAGTAGATTGAGTGATGGGCAGAGAGAAAATAAGTTAAATTCAAGCCAACTAGTTTGTGCTTATTGCAAGAAAGTAGGACATACCATTGCACAGGGTAATCATCCAGGGTGCCAAGTTTTAAAGAAGGGTTTTACTGCTACAAATTCTAATACTAATCCTGTTGCTTCTAATTCTTGTTCCTCTCAGACCAGTATGTTCAATGCATTTACTTTCACGGGTCATGTCATGCTTAGCCCAAAGGGTCGGGCATTCCCCATAACTATTCTTATAGATACTGAGGCTGCTCAGTCCATTTTAGTCCATGATGGTATTCCTAATCTGAGTCATAAGTTAACGGGAAAGAAGGTTCTACTGTCTGATTTAACATCTCATATGCCATATCCTCGTGCACCAGTTTATCTTGAGTGCCCACTGTTCAAGTCAAATGTAAAAGTAGCTGTCAAATATGGTAAATTGCTTGTTCAAGGAGTTCAGCTATTATTGGGAAATGATCTCGCTGGAACTCTTGCAGTCCCTAATATTACTACTGTTGATAATCTTCTTCCAAGAGTTCTTGATGAATTCCCCTGATCTTTTTCTTTCTTGTGCAGTAACAAGGGCTCAAGCTAAACTCGTTGAGTGTAAATCATCTAATACATTGTAATCCTTGCCTTCCCCTAAAGTTCATTGGATCTCCTGAGCCAGCCATTGTCTAAAAAAGAACTAATACAAGATCAGAATTCTGATCCTTCATTGGCAGTGCTACAACATGTTGCTGTAGATCATGATGGTCTTGATACATTGCCTGTTTTCTATTATAGTGATGGTGTTATTATGACAACATATCGACCCCCTTCTCTGTCTAAAAAGGATTCATGGTCTGAGACTCACCAAGTAGTGCTTCCAACTTCAATACGACATTATGTTTTGAAATTGGCACATGATGGTTATGCTGGGCATTTGGGTATTCAGAAAACATATAAAAAGTTACTGTCACATTTCTATTGGCATGGAATTAAGAAGGATGTCACTCAATTGATTAAAACTTGCCACATTTGTCAACTCACTAGAAACGTTAATCAGCCTATTCCCCCTGCCCCTCTTTTTTCCATTCCAGTTGTTCATGAACCTTTCGAGAAAATTGTTATAAACTGTGCCGGGCCTCTCCCTAAGACTAAAAAGGTAATGAGTATTTACTTACTGTTATGGACTCTGCCAATAGATATCCAGATGCTTTCCCTCTAAAAAATATCACTTCAAAGTCCGTTCTGAAACCACTTTTGAGTACATTTACTTCCAAAGGCATCCCAAAAGAAATTCATTCTGATCGGTACGAATTTGACAAGTCAAACTTTTCAGCAGGTCTAAATTGAATTTGGAGTCACCCATGTAACTTCATCTGCCCATCACCAACAGTCTCAGGAGTGTCTGGAAAGATTTCACTAAACTTTAAAGCAGGTGTTGCGAATATATTGTTTGGAGAATAGTAACTGTTGGGATGAAGGAATAGATTGGCTACTTTTTGCATATAGAGAATCAGTCCAAGAGTCTCTGGGAGTATCCCCTTTTGAACTAGTTTATGTTCGACCTCTTAGGGGACCCTTAATGGTACTCAAAGAGAAGTGGCTCTCTAAACCATCTAAACCTATTACAGTCCTCAAATACTTGGAAGAACTTCAGAAGAATCTTCATAAAGTAAGAACTTTTGCTCTTGACAATTTAAGTCACAGTCAAGAGAAATCCAAGGACCATTATGATAGGAGAGCTGTTTCTAGAAAGTTTGCCCCTGGGGACCAAGTTTTAGTCTTTTTGCCCTCTCCTGGATCTCCCTTAAAAAAGAAATATTCAGGACCATATGCAATTCAGAAAAAGTTGAGTTCTCTAAACTATGTCATAGCAACAGCTGATCGTAGAAAGAAAACACAGTTAGTTCATGTGAATTTACTAACCTTACTATTCCAGATCACAAGAGGTAGATGTCGGATCTGTTTTTCCAGTTACAGTATGTGTGGCAGACACCAACCCTATGTCTGAGATGGGATTGGATGGTGATGGTGAGAGTAGCTTACCTGTTGATTTACCCTGTAACCAAGGCTCTCTCTCCAACACCAGTATAGTAGAGAATTTTAATGACTAGTTTGGTGATCTTCATTCAAACCAGAAGGCAGACTTGGCTCAGCTGTTGTATCAGCTTCCCTCTCTTATTTCTGATTATCCAGAATTGCGTAATTATATCCAACATGACATAAAGTTGATTTGTTCATGTCAAGCCCCTATTAGACAAGCTCCATATAGATTACACCCCCATAAGAATTATATTAGGAAGAAAGAAGTAGATTATCTATTAACTCAAGGATTACCTGAGCCAAGTATGTCTCCCTGAGCATCACCATGAATTTTAGTGCCAAATCCTGATGGATCTTCCCGACTTTGTACTGACTATAGAAAATTATATAATGTAATTATGAAAGACTCTTATCCCCTCCCCTTAATAGAAGACCTTTTAAATACTATTGGAAAATCCCACTTTATTACAACCATTGATCTCACTAAGGGGTATTATCCGATACCTCTTACAGAGAGTGCTAAAGAGATTTCCGCATTTATCACCCAATTTGGTTTGTACCAATATAAAGTTGTTCATTTGGCATGACTAATCCTTCTTCTACTTTTCAAAGGGTCATCAGCCAAATCATCAGAGGACTGAAAAGAACTGCTGTTTATTTGGATGACATTGTAGTTATAGCAGACTCCTGGGAAGAACTTTGCAATCGTTTACAAGCTCTAATGATTCGGCTACAAGCAGCTGAACTTACCATCAATCTACAGAAATCTTTCTTTTGATATGAGACCATTACTTACCTTGGTCTTACCATTGGAAATGGAATGCTCCATCCTAAGGCAGCCAATGTGTCTGCCATCCTTGCATTTCCAACCCCTAACACCAGGAAAGTAGTTATGCCTTTTTTTAGGCATGGTGGGGTAATTAAGAAAGTTCTGTGCTAATTTTTCTACAGTGGCTGCACCCTTGACGAACCTCACTAGTTCCAAAGTGCGTTTTAAATGGACTCCTGAATGTGAAAAGGCTTTACAATATCTGAAACTGTTTTTAACGTCTCAACCTGTTTTAAGAGCTCCAGATTTTAACCTTCCATTCCACCTCCAAAATGACGCTAGTGGTCTTGGATTGGGAGCGGTACTTTTGCAAGCCGACCAACAAACCAATATACTGCACCCCGTGGCATTTTATTCTTGCAAGTTGAAGAGGCATCAACACCCCTATTCCACCACAGAAAAAGAGGCACTGGCTCTCATACTTGCAATCAAAAAGTTTGAGTGCTAACTTCAGGCTTCGCCTCACTCTGTATTGGTTTTCGCCGAACACAACCCACTGGCCTTTATCAACTCGACCATGCTAACAAATCAAAGGATTCTTAGGTGGTCCCTCCTACTTCATACATACAATCTTCAAATTCACCATATTAGAGGCACGGAAAATATATTCGCTGATGCCTTATCACGTGGATTTGAGTCGGATGATCCCACCTAATACTGTGATCTGCTTGTATTTGGTCGCCTCTCTTCATTACCTCCTCTGGGTTCCACTACAGAGGTTTTTGGTGTGGGGGTATGTTACAACCCCAAACAAGCTTGTTACCCTTTTTTAACTACATATTCCACTTCTCTACCATTCAGGGTTCCTTTCTACCAATGGGCATTCACTTCAGCTCAAACAGCTATCATAATGAAGTTTCTGGCCTTACCCTCGACCCTTCTTTGGCTGACCCTATTAGCCCCAAGACCTCCCCACTGTCCGAGGTTTTAAATACCCAGTTTAGAATGCCGGCAAACAGAGTACAGTTCCAATTCAACGATCCTCATCACATACCAGGAGTATATTCCCCGTACGAGCTTTTGCTCCACCTGAAGCTCCTTGTGTTTCGCATTGTATATTCATTATTGTGCATTAGTGCATTGCTCTCCTCCTAGGTTCCAATTATCTTTTGATATCAGTTAAAAGTTATATTAATTATCATTATTATTTCCATTTTGGTTTTTGTCTGTTTTTGTTAATCTGTAAAATTGTATTAATTATTAATGTGTTTAGGTCTGTTTTTGCTAATCTATAGGTTTATAGTATTTAAATAATATATTTATGTCTGTTTTGTTAATCTGTAGGTTTGCAAAATCTCAGATTATAATTACTATTGTATTAGGTGAAATTGATATTACAATTGTTATTAATTGTTCATCTTATTTCCATGTTCTTCACTATTTCGAACCATTTATCCATTGCCACATGGTCATTATATATTAGCCCTGGTTCCCGGGCATGATAAACCTTGAATATGGTATATACCAGTCAGACCTGGGTGTAATACTACCAACTACACCACAGAAGGTTAAAGGGAAACAAACCTCACAGCTTATATCTGCTATGGTAGGAATGAACGCATTCTCTCTGAATGCCGCTATGCTCATATTACAGATTCCCCCAACTTCACTCATGGTTTCGTTTTCACATTTAATTCAACTCCCAATCTCATTCGGGACCAACAATAACTAAATAAGCACATTACATACGTGAAAACATGAATCATTTTTAACCCGACCGGGACTTGAACCTGGGACATATTATTACTAAGACAAGGCGCTACCAACTACACCATAGAAGGTTAAAGGAAAACAAACCTCACAGCTAATATATGCTATGGTAGGAATGAACGCATTCTATCTGATTACCACTATGTTCATATTACAGTTTCCCCAACCTCACTCGTGGTTTCATATTCGCATTTACTACAGCTCCCAATCTTATTCGGGACCAACAATAGCCAAATAAGCACATTACATAGTGCGCATTCAGATGAGAATGCGTCCATTGCCTACCATGGCAGATATAAGCTGTGAGGTTTGTTTCCCTTTAGCCTTCTGTGGTGTAGTTGGTAGCACCTTGGCTTAGTAATAATAAGTCCCAGGTTCAAGTCCCGGTCGGAGTAAAAATGATTCATGTTTTCACATATGTAATGCGCTTACTTGGTTATTGTTGGTCCCGAATGAGATCGGGAGTTGAATTAAACGCGAAAATGAAACCACGAGTGAGGTTGGGGAAACTGTAATATGAACATAGTGGCATTCAGATAGAATGCGTTCATTCCTACCATAGCTGATATAAGCTGTGAGGTTTGTTTCCCTTTAACCTTCTGTGGTGTAGTTGATAGCGCCTTGGCTTTGTAATATATATATATATATATATATATATATATATATATATATATATATATATATAATATATATATATATATATATATATATATATATATATATATATATAAATATATATATATATATATATATATATATATATATATATATATATATATATATATATATATATATATATATATATATATGTTTCTCTTTTTTACATGTCTATCTATTTCTTTACTATATAAATTCTACATATCTGTTGCTATTTCTGTTACTCATTGTCTGTATTTAAATGCCTCTCTTTCACCTACCCGTTTACACCCCCTTCCCGGCTTACATACCCACACCCACTCATCTTTACCCATACACTTCAAGACACACACACACACACATACACATACACACACAGACACATACACACACACATACACACACACACATACCTACACATACACACGCACTCACACACGCAAACACATCCACTCATCACACACATATGTTCACATAAAAGCACGACCACCCAATAGCACACACACACACACACACACACACACACACACACACACACACACACACACACAAACACACACACACAAAATATTTATAAATATTTTTCTTAAGTCTTTTAATTCACTAATTCAACTAATCCAGTATTTCCTCGTGTCACGAAGTTTTGTAAATTTTGCAAGTCTCAGAAAACATGAAATTCCGATAAAAAAAAAAATATTAGCTCTCAGTTGTCGTTTAATGTTTGATTCAAGGAAACCGACGCAATTTTCATATTGTATTTTAATGGGTTTATGTGTGTATCTGCGTGGCAGAGATTGATAAAGTGGGGGATAAAAGAGAGAGAGAGAGAGAGAGAGAGAGAGAGAGAGGAGAGAGAGAGAGAGAGAGAGAGAGAGAGAGAGAGAGAGAGAGAGAGAGAGAGAGAGAGAGAGAGAGAGAGAGAGAGAGACGGACAGACAGCCCAACAAACACACACAAACACACTCGTGCATAGAGAGAGAGAGAGAGAGAGAGAGAGAGAGAGAGAGAGAGAGAGAGAGAGAGAGAGAGAGAGAGAGAGAGAGAGAGAGAGAGAGAGGAGAGAGAGAGAGAGAGAGAGAGAGAGAGAGAGAGAGAGAGAGAGAGAGAATGAAGCAAATTAGCAAATAGTTGTGAACTAATCTTTTAAATAATCTTTAGAAACAACATTAGTACTATGAAAATAATACGAAAAAATTGATACCACCTGCAAAAAACTGTTAACAGCAATAAAAATAATATAATAGTCCGAAAACGGTAAGGGCAGTTGTACTCTACCTAATAGTAGCTAACTACAACACCAAAAAAGACAACGCAAGTGGGTTGACAAATGTCCATTCGACACTTCCCCCTCGGACGATTGTCTTTAGAAGATTAACCCTTAAATCTTATTGCAAAATCGTTTCATTGCCCCTTGATAATATTAGTTAAATATATCATATACTCAAGAAGTAAAAATTGAGTTCAATGTGAGCAATTTATTATTTCATCCTTGGTTAGGTTAGAATAGGTTGGTTTAGATTGGAATAACTTAGGGCAAGTTATGTAAGGAGAATTGCTCTTGTAGGCAGTAGCCCATAGAGACAATTGTCCTTAGAGGCAATTGTCCTAAGGTCCAACTGTCCAATAGGATATACAGAAGCACATACAATCAACAGAATTCCAACCCAATCGTCTGTTGTGTGAACGACAGGGAAAAAAATAATATTATCAAAAGCAAACCACACAACAAGAAAGCAAGTCGAACAAAAATAGTAGAATCACAACGATAGGGTCACTGAGACGTTATCAAAGACAAACAAGCAACAAGAATACAACAGCAACATGTCAAACAACAGTACTAATATTAGAACGACAGGAACAGTAAAATTTGCACAAAGACAAAAAAAAAATAGTAATGACAGTTTGACAACAGTAGTAAAATTACAACGACAGAAATGCTAAAAAGTTTTGAAGATACACTACCAACACCAATACCAACGAAGTAATGAACATAGTTTGAGATACTGATTGAAGATTTCTAGATATGACGTCCTTACGCTTAGATTATTTCACTACTAGCAATCCAATCAATTGTGGGACATATTACCTAAATGAATAAATAGAGCATTAGAACAGTGTCGAAGATAAGAAACTGATTTACAGTAACCATGTAAATGACTAAGTAATTTACATGATGCGAGTAACACAGGTGAAAAAAAAATTGAAATGCATTTGCTCCAGCAATACAAATGCATAGGACAAGAACGAGAACAGACTTACAAGAGCTATAATCACAGAACGATGATGATAATGAGAGAATGGTAATAACATCCACACAACAAGAAAAACCAGCTAGTAACAGAAATTCTAAGAAACAACTTCAATGCATGGAGCAAGAGAAGAGCAAAAGACTTTCAAAGAAAATACTACTAAATTAATATATAATCATTGTCATTAAACTTCTTCAAAATACACGTAATTTGCTCATTCATTTATCCGTGGCTATTAAAAAGCATTTGCTGCCAAAATACTTGTTTGTAATCAACCAATCAACAATATTTAATGAACAAAATTACTGTTTGCTTACAAGAGGCTTCAAGGCATTTTTGAAGCAACATGAAAACCTCACAATTCGAAAGCTAACAACGTTTTAACGCAGTATGCCGACTTTCTGAATGTTTCAGTGTTTCCAAACGGTTTCCAAATAGAACGTTTTAATGGTGTTCGGTAAATTTGGTCAGGAGGTCATTTTAACAAGGCAACTCAGTTAATTTTATGATGAAGGAAGACGCTCTTTTCAGTGCTTGGTTTCATAAACATTCATTACACAGTTCTTAGGTATTCGGAGGCTTCGGCAGTGCAATGCTTTACAGCGCTCTACTCGGGCAATAACGACCCGTGTTCAAGCCCACCTAGGGGCGTAATGTATGGCTTCCAATCTTCATCGGTGTCTACCCCCAAACGAATGGGAGATTCATACTGCAACAAAACGACAAATAATAAAACAAACGTAGTTTTGGGTACTCGCTTAAACAATCCTAGTGAAATTTTTACACACACATAATTCTATCTATCTATCTATCTATCTATCTATCTATCTATCTATCTATCTATATATATATATATATATATATATATATATATATATATATATATATATATATATATATATATATATATATATATATATATATATATATATTATATTTT
>JAXCGZ010012895.1:0-7500 GCA_037179515.1 Halocaridina rubra
ACACACACACACACATGCTGATGGATTAGCTGGTAAGGCAGTAGAATTAAAAGATAGGATTCACAACAGTAAGGCAGATATAGTAGCAATTACAGAGACTAAGTTAAGTGAGGACATAAACAGTGTCACAGTTTTTCCTAAGGGCTTCAGAATACTAAGGGTTGAAAGATCTGAGAGGACTGGTGGAGGGATAGCACTGCTCATAAGTGAGAGGATTCAAGTTGAAGAAATAAACTTGGCTATAGAAAGTGAGTTCAGGGAATTTCTTGTTGCTCGCATAAATACTGGGTCAGAGAGCATTATAATAACTGTTGTATACAACCCGCCAAGGAACCAAAATAGGCTTGAAATTTATGAGGAAAGTCATATAGGTACTATTGAAGTCATAAACTCAGTTGTTAACATGGCACGGGAGAAAAAATGTAGGATTTTGATTACGGGAGACTTTAATCATAAAGAGATAGATTGGATAAATCTTGACCCACACAGTGGTGAGGACTCATTTGGGGCAAGATTCCTAGATTGCGTACAAAGGAATTTCCTACACCAACATGTAATGGAACCAACAAGAGCCAGGGGTGGGGATGAGCCATCACTACTTGATCTAGTGTTCACAGATAATGTGTTGGATATTGAAAATATTGAGTATGAACCACCAATTGGAAAGAGTGACCACTGTGTGTTGTTGATGGAGTATATCATTGAAGACATTCTTCCTGAGAGTAGAGGCACTGAGGACATGAGGAGCAACTATCCGAAAGGAGATTACATCAAAATGAATGAGCTTTTTGCAGTTATTGACTGGAGAACCTTATTTTACAACAAATCTGTACAAGAAATGTATGACATCTTTTGTGAGAAATATTGGAAGATAGTAGATTGCTGCATACCTGTCACCAAAGTAGGTGTAATTCATGCCAGAGAGAAATGGTTCGATAATGGGTGTAAAAGAGCTAAGGAGTGGAGAGACAAATGCTGGAAAAGGTATAGGAGGAGAAAAAACATAAATGCCTGGCAAACCTACAAAAGAGCAAGAAATGACTACCTAAGTAAAAGGAGAGAGGCAGAGAGAGATTATGAGAGGGACATCACCAGGAAGGCTAAAGAAAATCCCAAGCTTTTCCACAGCTTTATCAGAGGAAAACTGAAGGTAAAAGAACAGGTTTTAAGGCTAAAGAGAGCGGATGGAAGCATCACTGAGACGGACGAAGAGATCTGCAAAGAATTGAACAAGGAGTTTCAGTCAGTATTTACAGTAGAAAATACCACACCCCCTCAGATTGCAGTGATAGAAGCTCAAGGGCCAGCATTAGAGAACATCAACCTTACAGCCACAGAGGTATGCAAAGCGCTGATGGATTTAGATGTTCATAAAGCTACAGGTCCTGATGACATGTCCCCTCATGTGCTTAAAAAATGCGCAAACACAATATCAGTGGCACTAAGTATCATATTTAAGGAGTCACTGGAGTCGGGGGAGATTCCAAGATGCTGGAAACAAGCAAATGTGATACCTATCTTCAAAAAGGGAAGGAGGGATACGGCTCTGAACTATAGACCAGTTTCCTTGACCAGCATAGTTTGCAAACTTATGGAGAAACTACTAAGGAAACATATCTCTCTTCACTTGGAATCCTTCAACTTTTTGTCAGTGAGGCAACATGGCTTCAGAGAAGGAAGATCAACAGTAACAAACTTATTAGAATTTTATGATGAGGTAAGCCAAATCTTACAGGAAAGAGAGGTCTGGGCAGATTGCATATTCCTAGACTTCCAGAAAGCGTTTGACACTGTTCCACATGGGAGACTTATTAGGAAGCTGCAATCAATGGCTAGAATAGGTGGAAATGTCTTGGAATGGATAAAAACTTACTTAGAAGGAAGGGAACAGAGGGTTAGAGTAAGACACTCAGTGTCTGAATGGAGAAGAGTTAGTAGTGGAGTTCCACAGGGTTCAGTTTTAGGGCCACTTTTGTTCCTTGTATATGTAAATGACCTACCAGAGTCTGTAAATTCATTCATGAATATGCTTGCAGATGATGCAAAGATTGTGAAGAAAGTAAAAAACGAGAACAATGGTAGAGAACTTCAGGAGGATCTAAATAATCTGCATGAGTGGTCAGAAAAGTGGCTAATGAAATTCAATACCTCAAAATGTAAGGTAATGAGAATGGGTACAAGTGCAAGAAGGCCCAAGCTTGACTACTCGGTGGCTGGAGTACAACTTCAAGAGACAGAAAATGAGAGAGATCTAGGAGTAAACATACTGGCAGATTTGTCTCCAGAAATACATATAAATGGCGTAGTAAGGGCAGCATATGCATTCTTATCAAATGTAAGGGTAGCCTTCAGGCACATGGACAAGGAAATGTTCAGAAATATTTATGTAACCTATGTGAGGCCAAAACTCGAATATGCAGCCCCCTTTTGGAATCTGCACTTGAAAAAGCACATAGCTAAGCTTGAAAAAGTTCAAAGACATGCCACGAAACTGGTGCCAGAAATACGCAATCTCGGTTATGATGAGAGGCTGAGGGAATTAGACTTGCCATCACTCGAAGCTAGAAGAGTAAGGGGGGATATGGTGACAGTCTTTAAATTCCTTCATGGTTATGATAGAGTGGATAGGGATCGATATTTCGATATGGCTGGCTCTAGAACTAGAGGTCATAGTTTGAAGCTTCGTAAGAAAACTTGTTTGCAGGATGTAAGGAAATACTTTTTCAGTGTAAGAGTAGTTGATAATTGGAATTCGCTAAGCGAGGAGGTAGTTAATGCTATCTCAATCCATAGTTTTAAGGACAGGTACGATAAGTATCACTAAGTCTAAAAATGGAACCGATCAGGAGACGGGAAGATACGAGCTTTGGGCTCTTTCCCGTAAACACAATTAGGTAATCACAATTAGGTAATCACACACCTCACTTTTTCGTGAGGAGAGAGAGAGGCTGCCCTTCAGTTCTGCCTTGAGGGAAATCTAGAAGAGTTGCCAGAGGTGGAGCCATCACATCACATTACCTAATTTTTTGTGTAAACTGGGGAAAGCTCTTAAGCCGTTTACCTGATCCTGTGGTTCTATATATTGTTAAAATCAGTATCCTTCCCATTTATATTAACTAGTTAGTTAGTTTGATACACGAAATAATTGAATAATAAAAGAAAAAAAATTACCAAATACCCACCTGTCAACAGTACTGAGTTAAGTTGCCAAGTAGTACAGCAGTCTTATTTTCTTCATTTTTTTTTGCTTTTCTTTTAGCTTTCTCTTTTACTATTTTGTTATTTTGTATATATATTGAGTTAAATGTAAAGTCTAATCCCGTGATAACATATCTTGGCTAGCAAGTCAGTTTATCAGTTAGGAAGAATATATAACAAAAACAGGTGGGTGCCACCTCAAACACAAATTAGAATTTTCCTTCAGGTTTGACTTTTGTTTTTCTTTTTCTTTTTATACTTAAATTACCATGGTCAAGTTTTTAAGTTAAGATGTGTGTTACCAGAAAGGAGACAAACTGAGTCACTAAATAGCACTTATATGGAGATATAAAAAAAAATTCTGTGTGAAGCTAAATTAGAAGTTTTTCTCTTTTCTTTTTTTCCTCTTTCTCGTCTTCTTTCTATATTCTGTGAGAGGGAGAACATAAAAATGTCGGGAGAAGGGGTAGTCATCAGGGGACTTAAACAGAGAATCAAGAAGTTAGAGGAAATGGTTATAAGCCTTGATGATAAAATTCGGAATATGGGTGGAGAAATGAAAGAGAATGAAACACTCAGAGAACAAATAAGATCTTTGGAGGAGGCAAATAAAGCACAAGGGCAGGAGAGAAAGGAACTAGAAAAAAGAATAAAGAAGCTGGAAGGGGAAAAGAGTCAACTAGAATCTAGAATTTCTAAACGAGAAGATAAAAACAAACAGCTGAATGACAACCTAAAGGAATTAGATGTTAGTTCACTGCTCTCTTCTGAGAGAGACGAGATTGCTGCTTGGAATGTTCAGATTAAGGAAAACATTGAACAGTTCAGAAAAGAGTTCCAGGAGCTGAATATGGAAAATTATGCCATGAAAACGTCCTTTGCTGATGCACTAAAGGGGAATGTGGCAGTAAAAGAGGCTGTAAAGGTGGTGGCACTGGAAAACATACAAACAGTTGACTATAAAGAGACAGTAATCGAAAAAATGAAAGACGTTGTGATGGAAAGGGCAAACCCACTCATCAGACAGGCAATTGATAAGGAGAAGACAGTGGTAATCTCAGGCATAAGTGAATCCCAGGAGCCAACATGGCAGGGGAGACTTGAAGAAATTAAACCTAGCGTTGTAGACCTGATAAGAAAGCTTGGAGTAGTATGTGGTCCTGAGGATATTGTAAACATACACCAACTAGGTAAATATTCGAGGGAAGGAAAGCCGAGACCAACAAAAGTAACCTTTGAGAGAGGGGAAACATGTAGGGAAATATTGTTGAGAAAAAAAAGTCTAAAAGACCTTCAAGAATGCAAAGAAGTGTTCATTAGACGATACAGAACACAGGAAGAGATGGGAAAGATCAAAAACTTGTTGCAAGAGGCAAGAAGGTTAAATGATGAAAGAAATGAAGAAGAGAAGAAAAATTTTTGTTACAGAATACTTCCAGACAAAGGGGAGATAAAGAAGATAATGACAGAAGATCAGGGGATGGGGCCTCATTAAGATTGTTATACACAAATGCTGATGGATTAGCTGGTAAGGCAGTAGAATTAAAAGATAGGATTCACAACAGTAAGGCAGATATAGTAGCAATTACAGAGACTAAGTTGAGTGAGGACATAAACAGTGTCACAGTTTTTCCTAAGGGCTTCAGAATACTAAGGGTTGAAAGATGTGAGAGGACTGGTGGAGGGATAGCACTGCTCATAAGTGAGAGGATTCAAGTTGATGAAATAAACTTGGCTATAGAAAGTGAGTTCAGGGAATTTCTTGTTGCTCGCATAAATACTGGGTCAGAGAGCATTATAATAACTGTTGTATACAACCCACCAAGGAACCAAAATAGGCTTGAAATTTATGAGGAAAGTCATATAGGTACTATTGAAGTCATAAACTCAGTTGTTAACATGGCACGGGAGAAAAAATGTAGGATTCTGATTATGGGAGACTTTAATCATAAAGAGATAGATTGGATAAATCTTGACCCACACAGTGGTGAGGACTCATTCGGGGCAAGATTCCTAGATTGCGTACAAGGGAATTTCCTACACCAACATGTAATGGAACCAACAAGAGCCAGGGGTGGGGATGAGCCATCACTACTTGATCTAGTGTTCACAGATAATGTGTTGGATATTGAAAATATTGAGTATGAACCACCAATTGGAAAGAGTGACCACTGTGTGTTGTTGATGGAGTATATCATTGAAGATATTTTTCCTGAGAGTAGAGGCACTGAGGACATGAGGAGCAACTATCCGAAAGGAGATTACATCAAAATGAATGAGCTTTTTGCAGTTATTGACTGGAGAACCTTATTTTACAACAAATCTGTACAAGAAATGTATGACATCTTTTGTGAGAAATATGGGAAGATAGTAGATTGCTGCATACCTGTCACCAAAGTAGGTGTAATTCATGCCAGAGAGAAATGGTTCGATAATGGGTGTAAAAGAGCTAAGGAGTGGAGAGACAAATGCTGGAAAAGGTATAGGAGGAGAAAAAACATAAATGCCTGGCAAACCTACAAAAGAGCAAGAAATGACTACCTAAGTAAAAGGAGAGAGGCAGAGAGAGATTATGAGAGGGACATCACCAGGAAGGCTAAAGAAAATCCCAAGCTTTTCCACAGCTTTATCAGAGGAAAACTGAAGGTAAAAGAACAGGTTTTAAGGCTAAAGAGAGCGGATGGAAGCATCACTGAGACGGACGAAGAGATCTGCAAAGAATTGAACAAGGAGTTTCAGTCAGTATTTACAGTAGAAAATACCCCACCCCCTCAGATTGCAGTGATAGAAGCTCAAGGGCCGGTATTAGAGAACATCAACCTTACAGCCACAGAGGTATGCAAAGCGCTGATGGATTTAGATGTTCATAAAGCTACAGGTCCTGATGACATATCCCCTCATGTGCTTAAAAAATGCGCAAACACAATATCAGTGGCACTAAGTATCATTGTTAAGGAGTCACTGGAGTCGGGGGAGATTCCAAGATGCTGGAAACAAGCAAATGTGATACCTATCTTCAAAAAGGGAAGGAGGGATACGGCTCTGAACTATAGACCAGTTTCCTTGACCAGCATAGTTTGCAAACTTATGGAGAAACTACTAAGGAAACATATCTCTCTTCACTTGGAATCCTTCAACTTTTTGTCAGTGAGGCAACATGGCTTCAGAGAAGGAAGATCAACAGTAACAAACTTATTAGAATTTTATGATGAGGTAAGCCAAATCTTACAGGAAAGAGAGGGCTGGGCAGATTGCATATTCCTAGACTTCCAGAAAGCGTTTGACACTGTTCCACATGGGAGACTTATTAGGAAGCTGCAATCAATGGCTAGAATAGGTGGAAATGTCTTGGAATGGATAAAAACTTACTTAGAAGGAAGGGAACAGAGGGTTAGAGTAAGACACTCAGTGTCTGAATGGAGAAGAGTTAGTGGTGGAGTTCCACAGGGTTCAGTTTTAGGGCCACTTTTGTTCCTTGTATATGTAAATGACCTACCAGAGTCTGTAAATTCATTCATGAATATGTTTGCAGATGATGCAAAGATTGTGAAGAAAGTAAAAAACGAGAACAATGGTAGAGAACTTCAGGAGGATCTAAATAATCTGCATGAGTGGTCAGAAAAGTGGCTAATGAAATTCAATACCTCAAAATGTAAGGTAATGAGAATGGGTACAAGTGCAAGAAGGCCCAAGCTTGACTACTCGGTGGCTGGAGTACAACTTCAAGAGACAGAAAATGAGAGAGATCTAGGAGTAAACATACTGGCAGATTTGTCTCCAGAAATACATATAAATGGCGTAGTAAGGGCAGCATATGCATTCTTATCAAATGTAAGGGTAGCCTTCAGGCACATGGACAAGGAAATGTTCAGAAATATTTATGTAACCTATGTGAGGCCAAAACTCGAATATGCAGCCCCCTTTTGGAATCCGCACTTGAAAAAGCACATAGATAAGCTTGAAAAAGTTCAAAGACATGCCACGAAACTGGTGCCAGAAATACGCAATCTCGGTTATGATGAGAGGCTGAGGGAATTAGACTTGCCATCACTCGAAGCTAGAAGAGTAAGGGGGGATATGGTGACAGTCTTTAAATTCCTTCATGGTTATGATAGAGTGGATAGGGATCGATATTTCGATATGGCTGGCTCTAGAACTAGAGGTCATAGTTTGAAGCTTGGTAAGAAAACTTCTTTGCAGGATGTAAGGAAATACTTTTTCAGTGTAAGAGTAGTTGATAATTGGAATTCGCTAAGCGAGGAGGTAGTTAATGCTATCTCAATCCATAGTTTTAAGGACAGG
>JAXCGZ010012896.1:0-11787 GCA_037179515.1 Halocaridina rubra
GAACTAACTGTCTCTGCAGGGGGAGGATAGACATCCTTCGAGGTCGGTGTATATGTGACAGCGGGGAGGGGGACACGCCAGGGTGGTAAATCTGGGACAGCCGCCTGCACAGGCAGGTCGATGTCAAGTCCACGGAGAATGTCACTCACCACCCTGATAAGGTTATGACCTCCTGCTCGAAGTGGGAGCCGGTGCGTCTGGATCCAGGGACGTCCTCATGACAGCAGAGAAGTACGGAGCAAGAAAGGGGTAGTGAAGACACTTAACAGTAAAATAGGACACATTGGCATAAATCCTCTCCACAAGAGGGGGCAAGTTGAGATCCAACTGCATACTCACAATACAGGTAGAGAGAGAACATCCCAAGATAAATCTCATGACTCGATTCTGGAACTTTTCAAGTGGCTCGAGAGCTGGTCTAGGAAGTTGACACAAGGCAGGAGACAGATAGTCGACCACTGACCGAAGTAGTAGGATGTAGAGGGTCCTCGCCACTGGGATGGAGACTCCTGCAGCATTGTTGGCAAGCCACTTGACAGGTGCAAAGCGGGGCTCCAGACGGTCAAGAAGGCTCTTCACAAAGGGATGAATTCGTTGACGTGCAGGTATAGCTGGGGTGATCCAGACTGGTGCACCTAAATACGTGTACTGTGTGCAGTGAGGG
Source organism: Halocaridina rubra (assembly GCA_037179515.1). Taxonomy (NCBI): domain Eukaryota; kingdom Metazoa; phylum Arthropoda; class Malacostraca; order Decapoda; family Atyidae; genus Halocaridina; species Halocaridina rubra. The sequence goes on from JAXCGZ010012896.1 coordinate 665, forward strand.
ATGACATTACCACCCATGGCGAATGCGGGCAGTGCTCTGCAGTTGCGTGAAGTAAAAATCCTGCTTTTTTCTGGGGAGATAATAAGGCCATAGGAGGTAGCAGACACGTAAAATTCATGGAGCACATGCTGAAGGTCATGAGTTGAGGTCGTGTGGATGCATATGTCGTCCGCATAGCAGGTAACTGTAGTACCGGGGATGACAGGAAGAAGGGAGAGTAGACGATGCATAAGGATATTGAATAGAAAAGGACTTAGCACACCCCCCTGAGGAGTACCCAGTTCAAACCGTTCATAGGAGCTATATGACCCTTTAAAAAGGACACTTGATGTTCTGTTGCAGAGATATCCCCGTATCCATTTCAGTATGCTCCCCCGAACTCCAGAGTCCACCAGCTGGTCAAGAATAATTTCCCTGTTGGCTATATCGAAGGCAGATTTGAGGTCCAGGAAGGCGACCACACTGGTGGGAGAAAGACGGGTGTAGAGTTCAGCGAGGCAGTGATGTGTGCTCCGTTGTGGGAGGAAACCATAAAGACTGGGGGAGGGTTTATCCTGTAGACGGTGCATGAGCCGGGCAAGAAGGATGCGTTCAAACACTTTGCTGAAGCAGGAGGTGAGGGAGAGCATGATTGGTAGAGCGAAAGATGTGCATGCATTTAGGGGTGTGGCTGCTGGGATGTCTGATTATTTCTTGGTTGAAGCAAAAGTTGTAGTAGCAAAAGAGTGGGAAAATAGAGTGGGGGGATGTAGAAGGGAAATAGTGAAGGTGGAAGAGTTGAAAAAGCCAGAGAAGAGACAGGAATATCAGGACAGGTTGAGAGTGGCATATGACAGGGTGAAAGAAAGAGAAATTGGGGAGTTAAAGGAGGAATGGGGGTTGATGAAAGAAGGTTTTGTGGGACATGCAAGTGATGTGTGTGGAAAGAGGTTTGTTGGAGGTGGCATGAGGAGGGGCAGCGAGTGGTGGAATGAAGGGGTGAAAATAAAGGTGGAAGAGAAAAAGAGGGCTTTTGAGGAATGGCTGCAGTGTAAAAGTAGGGAGAAGTATGAAAGATATAGGGAGAAAAATGTGGAAGCCAAGCGGAAGGTAGAGCAAGAGAAGAGGTTGGCAAATGTTAGGTGGGGACAGGATTTCAGTTGGTCATATGAGGAGAATAAAAGAAGTTTCGGAAAGAAGTGAAGAGAGTAAGGAAGGGTGGATCGAGGATGGAAGAGACAGTGAAAGATGTGAATGGACAGATGTTAAGAGAGAATGATGCAAGGAAAAGATGGGCAGAATGTTTTGAGCGCTTGCTGAATGTTGAGGAAGATGGAGAGGCAGCTATAGTGGCAGTGGGGGGTGTTTAAGTGCCAGTAATGGGAGATGAAAATGAGGGAGAGATTACAATAGAGGAGGTGAAAAGGGCATTGTATGATGCGAAAGCAGGTAAAGCACCTGGAATGGATGGTGTGAGAGCGGAGATGTTGAAAGAAGGGGGTGTGACTGCATTGGAATGGTTAGTGAGAGTGTTTAGAATATGCTTTATGTTGTCAGTGGTGCCAGTGATTGCTTGTATGGTGCCCCTATACAAAGGTTAAGGGAGATAAGTATGAATGCAGTAATTTTAGGGGTATAAGTTTGTTGAGTGTGGTAGGAAAAGTGTATGGTAGGATACTGGTTAATAGGATTAGGGATAAGACAGAAAATGTGATCATGGAAGTGCAGAGTGGTTTTAGGAGAGGTAGAGGTTGTATAGATCAGATTTTTATAGTTAGGCAGTTATGTGAGAAATATTTAGCAACGGGTAAGGATGTGTATTTTGCATTTTTGGATCTGGAGAAAGCGTATGATAGAGTTGATAGAGAGGCTATGTGGAATGTTTTGAGATTATATGGAATTAATGGTAAATTGTTGCATGCAGTGAAGAATTTGTATGAAGGGAGTAGAGCTTGTGTTAGGGTAGGGAATGAAGTGAGTGAGTGGTTTCCAGTGAGTGTGGGACTGAGACAGGGATGTGTGATGTCACCATGGCTGTTCAATTTGTATATTGATGGAGTTGTAAGAGAGGTGAATGAGCGAGTGCGTGGTCGAGGTTTGAGAATGGTAGATGGAGACGGTAACGAGTGGTAGCTGAATCAGTTGCTGTTTGCAGATGATACTGTGGTGGTGGCAGATTCAGAGGAAAAGCTGTGTCAGTTAGTGTCAGAATTTGGAATGGTGTGTGAGAGAAGGAAGTTGCGAGTGAATGTGGGAAAGAGTAAGGTTATGAGGTGTACAAGAAATGAGGATGGTGCTGGATTGAATGTTATGTTGAATGGAGAGACACTTGAGGAAGTTGATCAATTTAAGCATTTAGGCTCGGTTATAGCTGCAAATCGTGGAGTGGAAGCAGATGTGTGTCACAGAGTGAATGAAGGATGTAAAGTGTTGGGTGCGTTGAAAGGAGTGATGAAGAATAGAGGGTTGGAAATGAATGTTAAGAAAGTTTTGTATGAGAAAGTGGTTGTGCCAACTGTGATGTATGGATCAGAGTTATGGGGTATGAAAGTAAGTGAGAGACGGAAACTAAATGTATTTGATGAAATGCCTTAGGAGTATGTTTGGTGTATCTCGGTTCGATAGGGTTAGGAATGAAGTGGTGAGAGCAAGAACGGGTGTGAGGAGAGAAATTGCAGCCAGAGTAGATATGAATGTTCTGAGATGGTTTGGCCATGTGAAAAGGATGGATGATGAAAGACTGCTGAAAAAGGTGATGAATGCGAGAGTTGATGGGAGAAATGCTAGAGGGAGGCCTAGGTTTGGATGGATGGATGGAGTAAGGAGAGCCCTGAATGATAGGAGGATGGATGTGAGGGAAGCAAGCGAGCGTGCTAGGAATAGGAATGAGTGGCGAGCGATTGTGACGCAGCTCTTATTGGCATCTGCTGTTACCACGGGGCTTCATCTTACAGAGGTAGCCTTGTGGTAGGGGCAGTAGGAGGAGTTGGCAGTTGTGAAGCGACACAGGTTGTGGAAGAGCTGGGAGGATGGGCTGTGGTTCTCCAGCAGTGCCATCTGAATGGTCGCTAGCTCCCTCGTCACTGCCCATAGAGCAAAGTAATCCCCTTACTGTTTTCTTTCTTTGATGTCGGCTACCCCCCAAATAAAGGGGGAAACAGCCAAGGTAGATAGATAGAATATATATATATATATATATATATATATATATATATATATATATATATATATATATATATATATATATATATATATATATATATATATATATATATATATATATATATATATATATATATATATATATATATATATATATATATATATATATATATATAAACCGAATAAACACATTGCCATAAGTGAAAACATGAACTATATTTTACCTCTGACCGAGATTCGAACCTAAGCACACAATTACTGTGCCAAGGCACCATCAACTACACCACTGGAGGTCTAAAAGAGAACCAAGCCTTACAGCTTGACTGCTATACTAGGAATGAACGCATTCTACCTAAATGCCTTTTTGTTCATATTACAGCTTCTTCTAACATCAGTCGTGGCTTCGTTTTTCGCATTTAGTTCAAATCTCAACTATATAAGCATTAATAATAACAAATAAAAACATTACCTTATGAGAAAGCATGAATCATATTCCACCCCTGACTGGATACTATCAACTTCACCACTGAAGGTTTAAAAGTGGTGTAGGTGACAGTGTCTTGGCACAATAATTATGTCTTTGGTTCGAGTCACGGTCAGGGGTAAAATATGATTCATATATATATATATATATATATATATATATATATATATATATATATATATATATATATATATATATATATATATATATATATATATATATATATATATATATAATATATATATATATATATATATATATATATATATATATATATATATTTGCCAAGTTTCCCATGCGTGACTGGAGTATTTATTATATGTTTTGCCAATTTTTCCTTGTGCTTGCATATCATTAGGCATTTTGCCATTTAACCTGGGTGTTTTTGTGAATTCATAAGATATTTTACCAATTTTTCCAGGTGTGTTTGTGTATTCGTGAGATGAGTTAATCTGTTAATATATGCGCAATTATTGACGGGATGTCTCTCTGTAGAAGTTTGAATACCAGATTGGAGAGCCGTGCGGTGTTCCTTCTTGCACTTGTCATTGTGGGTGGCATTGTTTTCATAATGACTAAGTCTTATTCTGTTAGTCAAGGTAAGTTATGAAAAATTTGTTCTTTTATGTACATATATTTTATACAAACTGAGAAAATATGAAAAGAATTGTGAAGGAAATCAAAGAGATTTTCTCATTTGAATTTGAATTTATTTTTTTATAATATCTTGAGTTGCATAGCTCGACCCTGACACCCTTTTGGCTTTAGGTCACGTTAAGAAAAGGGTTCTTGGTTGGGGAGAGGACAGAAAGAAGAGTGTCACTCGTATTGTATTCAAACGAAGTTTTATATATATATATATATATATATATATATATATATATATATATATATATATATATATATATATATATATATATATATATATATATATATATATATATATATATATATATATATATATATATATATATATATATATAGATATATATATGTGTGTGTGTAATTACCTAATTGTAATTACCTAATTGTGTTTACGGGAAAGAGCCCAAAGCTCGTATCTTCCCTTCTCCTGATCGGTTACATTATAAACTTAGTGATACTTATCATACCTGTCCTTAAAACTATTGATTGAGATAGCATTAACTACCTCCTCGCTTAGCGAATTCCAATTATCAACTACTCTTACACTGAAAAAGTATTTCCTTACATCCTGCAAAGAAGTTTTCTTACGAAGCTTCAAACTATGACCTCTAGTTCTAGAGCCAGCCATATGAAAATATCGATCCCTATCCACTCTATCATAACCATGAAGGAATTTAAAGACTGTCACCATATCCCCCCTCAATCTTTTAGCTTCGAGTGATGGTAAGTCTAATTCCCTCAGCCTCTCATCATAACTGAGATTGCGTATTTCTGGCACCATTTTCGTAGCATGTCTTTGAACTTTTTCAAGCTTAGCTATGTGCTTTTTCAAGTGCGGATTCCAAAAGGGGGCTGCATATTCGAGTTTTGGCCTCACATAGGTTACATAAATATTTCTGAGCATTTCCTTGTCCATGTGCCTGAAGGCTACCCTTACATTTGATAAGAATGCATATGCTGCCCTTACTATGCCATTTATATGTATTTCTGGAGACAAATCTGCCAGTATGTTACTCCTAGATCTCTCTCATTTCCTGTCTCTTGAAGTTGTACTCCAGCCACTGAGTAGTCAAGCTTGGGCCTTCTTGCACTTGTACCCATTCTCATTACCTTACATTATGAAGTATTGAATTTCATTTGCCACTTTTCTGACCACTCATGCAGACTATTTAGATCTTCCTGAAGTTCTCTAAATTTGTTCTGTGTTTTACTTTCTTCACAATCTTTGCATCATCTGAAAACATATTCATGAATGAATTTAAAGACTCTGGTAGGTCATTTACATATTCAAGGAACAAAAGTGGCCCTGAAACGGAACCCTGTGGAACTCCACTACTAACTCTTCTCCATTCAGACACTGAGTGTCTTACTCTAACCCTCTGTTCCCTTCCTTCTAAGTAAATTTTTATCCATTCCAAGACATTTCCACCTATTCTAGCCATTGCTTGCAGCTTCCTAATAAGTCTCCCATGTGGAACAGTGTCAAACGCTTTCTGGAAGTCTAGGAATATGCAATCTGCCCTCCCCTCTCTTTCCTGTAAGATTCGGGTTACCTCATCATAAAATTCTAATAAGTTTGTTACTGTTGATCTACCTTCTCTGAAGCCATGTTGCCTCACTGACAAAAAGTTGAAGGATTCCAAGTGAAGAGAGATATGTTTCCTTAGTAGTTTCTCCATAACTTTGCAAACTATGCTGGTCAGGAAACTGGTCTGTTGTTTAGAGCCGTGTCCCTCCTTCCCTTTTTGAAGATAGGTATCACGTTTGCTTGTTTCCAGCATCTTGGATCTCCCCTGACTCCAGTGACTTTTTAAATATGATACTTAATGCCACTGATATTGAGTTTGCGCATTTTTTAAGTACATGAGGGGATATGTCATCAGGGCCTGTAGCTTTATGAACATCTAACTCCATCAGCGCCTTGGCTACCTCTGTGGTTGTAAGGTTAATGTTCTCTAATACTGGCCCTTTAGCCTCTATCTCTGCAATCTGAAGGGATGGGGTATTTTCTACTGTAAATACTGATTGAAACTCCTTGTTCAATTCTTTGCAGATCTCTTCATCCGTCTTAGTGATGCTTCCATCCTCTCTCTTAAGCCTTAAAACCTGTTCTTTTACCTTCAGTTTTCCTCTGATAAAGCTGTGGAAAAGCTTGGGATTTTCTTTAGCCTTCCTGGTGATATCTCTCTCATAGTCTGTCTCTGCCTCTCCTTTTTACTTAGGTAGTAATTTCTTGCTCTTTTGTAGGTTTGCCAGGCATTTATGTTTTTTCTCCTCCTATGCCTTTTCCAGCATTTGTCTCTCCACTCCTTAGCTCTTTTACACTCATTATCGAACCATTTCTCTCTGGCATGAATTACACCTACTTTGGTGAAAGGTATGCAGCAATCTACTATCTTTCCATATTTCTCACAAAAGATGTCATGCATTTCTTGGACAAATTTGTTGTAAAATAAGGTTCTCCAGTCAATAACTGCAAAAAGCTCATTCAATTTGATGTAATCTCATTTCGGATAGTTCCTCCTCATGTCCTCAGTGCCTCTACTCTCAGGAAGAATATCTTCAATGATATACTCCATCAACAACACACAGTGGTCACTCTTTCCAATTAGTGGTTCATACTCAATTTTTTCAATATCCAACACATTATCTGCGAGCACTAGATCAAGTGTGTGTGTGTGTGTTTGTGTGTGTGTTGTGTGTGTGTGTGTGTGTGTGTGTGTGTGTGTGTGTGTATTAAGAAAAACAATAAATATATATCGAGTGAAATAACTACACTAAAATATATACTCTAAAGAAACAGAAAATTCCGACTCAAGTGACTGTTTGACTGACCGTTACAGCTATGGTGAAGAACATATCCCAGAGTGAGTGCAAGAGGGAATCTTATACTTCCCTACCAGTATATCATTGTGTGTGTTAAAACATACACACACACATACACAAACACTCTCACACACACATACACACACATACACACGCACATACACAGACACACACACACACAGACACACACACACACACACACACACACACACACACACACACACACACACACACACACACACACGCACACACACACACACACACACACACACACACACACACACATAGTTTGCAAAGTTATGGAGAAACTACTAAGGAAACATATCTCTCTTCACTTGGAATCCTTCAACTTTTTGTCAGTGAATCAACATGGCTTCAGAGAAGGTAGATCAACAGTAACAAACTTATTAGAATTTTATGATGAGGTAAGCCAAATCTTACAGGAAAGAGAGGGCTGGGCATATTGCATATTCCTAGACTTCCAGAAAGCGTTTGACACTGTTCCACATGGGAGACTTATTAGGAAGCTGCAATCAATGGCTAGAATAGGTGGAAATGTTTTGGAATGGATAAAAACTTACTTAGAAGGAAGGGAACAGAGGGTTAGAGTAAGACACTCAGTGTCTGAATGGAGAAGAGTTAGCAGTGGAGTTCCACAGGGTTCAGTTTTAGGGCCACTTTTGTTCCTTGTATATGTAAATGACCTACCAGAGTCAGTAAATTCATTCATGAATATGTTTGCAGATGATGCAAAGATTGTGAAGAAAGTAAAAAACGAGAACAATGGTAGAGAACTTCAGGAGGATCTAAATAATCTGCATGAGTGGTCAGAAAAGTGGCTAATGAAATTCAATGCTTCAAAATGTAAGGTAATGAGAATGGGTACAAGTGCAAGAAGGCCCAAGCTTGACTACTCAGTGGCTGGAGTACAACTTCAAGAGACAGAAAATGAGAGAGATCTAGGAGTAAACATACTGGCAGATTTGTCTCCAGAAATACATATAAATGGCATAGTAAGGGCAGCATATGCATTCTTATCAAATGTAAGGGTAGCCTTCAGGCACATGGACAAGGAAATGTTCAGAAATATTTATGTAACCTATGTGAGGCCAAAACTCGAATATGCAGCCCCCTTTTGGAATCCGCACTTGAAAAAGCACATAGCTAAGCTTGAAAAAGTTCAAAGACATGCCACGAAACTGGTGCCAGAAATACGCAATCTCAGTTATGATGAGAGGCTGAGGGAATTAGACTTACCATCACTCGAAGCTAGAAGAGTGAGGGGGGATATGGTGACAGTCTTTAAATTCCTTCATGGTTATGATAGAGTGGATAGGGATCGATATTTTGATATGGCGGGCTCTAGAACTAGAGGTTATAGTTTGAAGCTTCGTAAGAAAACTTCTTTGCAGGATGTAAGGAAATACTTTTTCAGTGTAAGAGTACTTGATAATTGGAATTGGCTAAGCGAGGAGGTAGTTAATGCTATCTCAATCCATAGTTTTAAGGACAGGTATGATAAGTATCACTAAGTCTAAAATGGAACCGATGAGGAGACGGGAAGATACGACCTCTGGGCTCTTTCCCGTAAACACAATTAGGTAATCACAATTAGGTAATCACACACACTCACTCACTCACACCATCAAAATGAACGAGCTTTATTGACTGGAGGACCTTTCTTTACAACAAATCTGTACAACAATTGTACGACATTTTTTGTGAGAAATATTGGAAGATAGTAGATTGCTGCATACCTGTCACCAAAGTAAGTGTAATTCATGCCAGAGAGAAATGGTTCGATAATGAGAGTAAACGAGCTAAGGAGTGGGGAGACAAAAAACATAAATGCCTGGTAAACCTACAAAAGAACAAGAAATGATTAATAAGTAAAAGACGAGAGGCAGAGAGAGAATATGAAAGGGACATCACCAGGAAGGCTAAAGAAATTCCCAAGCTTTTCCACAGCTTTATAAGAGGAAAACTGAAAGTAAAAGAACATGTTTTTAGGCTTAAGAAAGCAGATTGAAGCATTACTGAGACGGATGAAGAGATCTGCAAAGAGTTGAACAAGGAGTTTCAGTCAGTATTTACAGTAGAAAATACCCCATCCCTCAGATTGCAGAGATAGAAGCTCATGGGCCGGTATTAGAGAATATCATCCTTTCAGCCACATAGGTATGCAAAGCGCTGATGAAGTTAGATGTCCATAAAGCTACAGGTCCTGATAATATAGCCCCTCATGTACTTAAAAAATGCCCAAATTCAATATCAGCGGCACTAAGTATCATATTTAAAAAGTCGCTGGAGTCATGAGAGATTCCAAGATGATGGAAACAAGCGAACGTGATACCTATCTTCAAAAAGGGAAGGAGGGATACGGCTCTAAGCTATAGACCAGATTCCTTGACCAGTATAGTTTGCAAAGTTATGGAGAAACTACTAAGGAAAAATATCTCTCTTCACTTGGAATCCTTCAACTTTTTGTCAGTGAGATAACATGACTTCCTAGTATCTGCTATACTAGGAATGAACGCATTCTATCTGAATGCCACTATGTTCATATTACAGTTTCCCCAACCTCACTTATGGTTTCGTTTTCACATTTAATTCAACTCCCAAGTTGGTAGCGCCTTGGCTTAGTAATTATAACTCCCAGGTTCAAGTCCTGGTCGGGGTAATAATGATTCATGTTTTCACGTATGGTAATGTGCTTATTTGGTTATTGTTGATCCCGAATGAGATTGGGAGTTGAATTAAATGCGAAAACAAAACCACGAGTGAAGTTTGGGAAATTGTAATATGAACATAGTGGCATTTAGGTAGAATTTGTTCATTCCTAGTATGGCAGATATAAGCTATAACGTCTGTTTCCTTTTAACCTTCTGTGGTTTAGTTGGTAGCCCCATGACTTAGTAATTATAAGTCCTACGTTCAAGTCCCGGTAGGGGTAAAATTGATTCATGTTTTCACATATGGTTATGTGCTTAGTTGGATATATATATATATATATATATATATATATATATATATATATATATATATATATATATATATATATATATATATATATATATATATATTTGTTAGTTTGTTTGTGTGTGTGTGTGTGTGTGTGTGTATATATGTTTACATATATGTATTTGCATGTATATATGTATGTATATATATGCGTATGTGTATCAAGAATTACTACATTTGATTCGTAACTCTGTCTATATACAAGAGCTATTGTAATGATGATGATGGAGATAATAATAATAATAATAATAATAATAATAATAATAATAATAATAGCAATGATAATAATAATAAAAATAATAATAATAATAATAATAATAATAATAATAATAATAATAATAATAATAATAATGATAATAATAATAAAAATAATAATAATAATAATAATAATGGTTTAAGCTGACGTAAACCTCTCTCATGTACATAATTTGAAGGGAAGAGAGGGAGAGGAGCTTTCAGTCTTTCCTTTTCTTTTCCTTTTAAATTTCTATTTTGTAAGATGGTGCGGTGTTTTTGTGTATATGTATGTATATGTGGGGGTATATGTGTGTGTATATGCAGTTGATTACATGCACATTTTTTTTTTTTTCGAGGCCTTGCACTGCCCTGTTTCTGAACTCACAATACTCGGACTGTTTGTTCAGCCTGTCCTTTTCCTTTGTTGTGTCACCCTCAGATGACAATGATGTGTATGAGTATGTATGGATGCATCTTTATCGGTGGAAAGGACTAATACTTCCTGTTGCTGAAGTGAATCACCGCCAATTCCTCCCTCCTAATTGATCTTATAATTACCAATACGCCTAGTTTTATAGTTCACCACAATGTCTTACCTTGTCCCGTGGGAGACCACGAGCTTCTAATAGCTACAGTTAATGTCAGGAAAGAAAAGAGACCGCCGATCGTTAGAACTTTCCGCTCTCTTGAGAATTATTCTCAAAATTGTTTTTGTGACATTCTTCTTAATGAATACAACATTTTAAATTCAATATTATCTACAGATTGT
>JAXCGZ010012897.1:0-11766 GCA_037179515.1 Halocaridina rubra
CCAGTTGAAAGACCACTGTCTGGGATTCCCGCTCGAAGCCGAGCAAGCGCAAGCTCATGTTCACGTTGTGCTTGTGCCTCCTCACGTTGTGCTTGTGCCTCCTCACGTGCTCTCTTCTCCAGCTTATCTCGGCGTTCAACCATCTTCTCATGAGCCCATTCGAAGAGCTTCTGCTCTGGGGAAAGACCGTATCTCTCACCCCTAGCAATCATTGTGGCCAGGTAACGCTCCTCATCGAATGTTTCGATGGTTTCCATGTTTGTTTCCTGTGACTGCCTGGTTTCCATAACAGTCAATAACGAAGTGCCAAATCAACCACACAAAAAAACAAATCTCTACAATACAGTAGTAGAAAAAAAAATGAAAGAACCACACAACACCAAGGAGAGGAAAAAAAAAAATTCAACACCACAGTTCACACTTAAACGTAAAAGTGATCTCAAAATCTCACCATAAAAGTGACTCAAAATTCAATCAAGTGCAACCGCAGCAAAATGTTGCAAAACAGTGCATGAAACACTGGTAATACAGAATGGCAGTCGTGCCTGCTTAACAGCAATATGTGGCAGTACCTGCGGTTATTGTGCAAATGAAAGGAATGAGCAACACAATCAAGTGCAACAGCAACAAAATGTTGCAAAACAGTGTATGAAACACTGGTAATACAGAATGGCAGTCGTGCCTGCTTAACAGCAATACGTGGCAGTACCTGCGGTTATGGTGCAAATGAAAGGAATGAGTAACAACGAATTTTACCGACTAGCACCCAGTGCCTGAGAGTACAAACAAGTACAGTATAGCGGTCGTGCCTGCGTATGAGCGCGTATATGGCAGTACCCACAAATAAAATGTCGTAGGTAATACGAACAAGTACAGTATCGCGGTCGTGCCTGCGTATGAGCGCGTATATGGCAGTACCCACAAATAAAATGTCGTAAGTAAAATTCTGGAGTGTTACCAAAAGGGCACAGATCCTATGCAAAATACACCAACGATAAGCTAACAGCTTACTAGGCAGCCAGATTACACATTTCTACTAGTAATGAGAAAATTTATTTTCATGTGACAACTCAAACACATGAAAGGCTTAGCCTAGGCTCGATAAATGACACCAAAGTTTTTCTTCCAATCTATGAGCAGTCAATGCTTGAATATAAAACACAATTATAAGCAAAAATACTTAATATGCTTTCTCCCAATTCCTAATTCCAAGGAAATATTAACAATTCCTAACAAGTATCACCCTTTAACGGATATATAAAACACGAATGCTTTAAAACTCAATCTTATCACGCAAATAAATGAAATTTTATATAACACGTCTTCTCGTCATGCAAAATTTCTAAAGTCTGTTACCACATAATCTCATGTAGATTTCCTGAAATATTGTTTACCACATGGGAAACAAGAAAATATTAGTTACCATAATCAATATTAAAAATAAAGAAAAATTTCTTATCCGCAACGTTTCTAGCGCGAAAATTTTCGTGTGCAGCCTAAGATTCATTCATTTCAATAATCGAGCCAATGGTAATCGGGTTTCATGTGCAATGTTAAAAAGCAAAATAAAAATAAATTTATAAAATCAGTCTGTCTGTTCGGGTCCCTGTTCGGGCGCCAAATCTTGTGGGGGTTTAGGATGCTAGAGTGTTGTTAAGATTCTGTTTTACTAAGGGGACTCAAAGTACCGAGCTCGGTTAAGAGCTCACAAACAGACAGGACAGATATTTGTACTTGAACACCCCATCTCTATTACCATTAGTCGGTTAAATGAAACTCAGAATTCAACTTTCTTTTAATTTTGGAAATGCAATGACATTAAAAGAATTGAATTAAATTTCTCAAATTAAATTTTATGAAATGCTGCCTCGAATCCCGGAGGTGGTGAGCACGATATCGTTTCCCGGCACCACGGACGTATGCCAAGACTTTGGCCTCAACTCGATGATTACCTCTGTCACACAGGCAGAGTAGAATACAGGACACTGCAATTTCAGAAACAGAAATGACACACTGTTTATAATGGGAAACTGAAAGCATGAGCACACATATAATGAGTTTCCAATGTCATTCTACTGGATGAATATATATTGGTTATTCACAGCTAACCAGAAATATTTATGCTACCATAATAGCATACAAAACCATTAATTCTTTACTGGTTTTAAAGAAAACAATATATTCACAATAAATGAAGAATAAGCAAGACAAATACAGTACTGTATGTATTCCTTAAATTGTGGGCAACCACAAAAGTTGCAATGCTTATTACTGATTAACAATTAATATGGTAACACTCTATTTAGGATAAAGGAAGAATCTACGAGATAAATACAGTATTCATTCACTTTTAGTTATCAAGAACTTTGCAATGAAAAAAAAGGGTGCAAAACCACCTTTTGAGGTATTTGCAACTTATAACTCAAAACACTTTATCCCCAACATATGAAGAATTAGCAAGATAAATACGGTATGCATTCATTAAATTGTGGTTAACAAGAAATATTTGCAAAGCCAAATGGGAAAAATTACCTTTTAAATATTTGCAATTTTTTTTAGCAAATAGCTTTATTGACGAGTTTTTGACGTAAAACACTTTATTTACGATGATAGAAAGGGGTGAAATGAAATTAGAATTTATTAGGAAAAGAGATAGATTTTTACGGGCTCATAACCAGTCTTCAGAGGATGAGATTTTCGTTTATCACATTCAGTGAAAAGAAACTTCTCAGCAATGTATATCAGCTGTAATTTACAGGTTAAGGAATTAACTTTGGCATGTGAGATTCCAGTTTGGTAATCTACAAAATTTCGTGTGTATTGGAATGAAATCTGAGAATGAAAATCCATAAGATTTATCCAGTAACGAATGTAATTAATTCTCGAAAATAAACCAATTTGCTTGACCCACGAGCTTTACCATACACTATCCCTCACCTTGTTGTGCTAGATGAATTCCTGTGAAGATGCCACGTAATTAAGATTTGAAATAAACTTAGACTACCCAGGCGAGATGTTGCCTCTGGGCAGTCTCGGCGCCAAAAGAGAGCGTCTCCTTGTTCCTCCTGGTGAGTTCATCTGTAGGATACATTTCTAGAGCAGTAATTGGCTCTGATATAATTTTAAGGACTATTTTAGTGGTGGTCCCTGGCAGGCAATTATAGCAGAGATGCAAGGGAGAGACAGTATTTTTAGGTGCAACAAGTGGAAGCAAATAAAATAAAACGAGAATAATAATGAAAAGTTAGGTTACTGGTTCTTGTTTCTCTCTCAATTTTCTTGGCTCGTAGCAGACAGAAAAATAGGAGCAGCCTCTATATCGGGGCTATACTTCTACACGTACAAGAAGAGTGAATAAGGTATATTTAAGATTAGCTATAAGCTAAAATACAAATTGCAAATAATCATAATCTGCGAAAGTCAAGAAGTGGGAATTAATTTTTTAGTTAGAAAATAACAATTATGTTAAAGGGAATTATTTTTTTTAGTTAGAAAATAACAGTTATGTTACTAATTTATTTGATAAGGCATCTAACAGCCTCTGTTGACTTTGAGCGAAACACTCTGTCACAATATATATATATATATATATATATATATATATACATATATATATATATACACAGTGTTACCCCTGTTATTCGCCCTTCTTGGTTCGCGTTCTCACTCTATCGCATTTTTTTTTTGGATAAATTATTATTTTATTTTAGGGGTATACGCAAAAATATTAAAATATTGAAATTTTTTTTTTTCAGTATTTTCATTTATTTATCAAAATTTACGTTGCGTGCTGTTATTTATAATGTAAAGGGTGTTTTTTTTTAACAGTGCAGGGAGGGTTTATACAGTTCGTAAACGAAAAATAATTGTAAGTGAGTATGTGTGTCACGTCATCATCACCTCATTCATCGTAATTTTATCTATCACTTTCATAAAAATTTACGTTGCTTGCTGTTATTCATAATGCAAAGGGTGTTTTTTTAACAGTGCAGGGAGGGTTTATACAGCACTTAAACGAAAAAATAATTGTAAATGAGAATGTATGTCTTGTCATTATCACCTCATTCACCGTAATTTTATCTATCACTTTCATAAAAATTTACGTTGCTTGCTGTTATTTATAATGTAAAGGGTCTTTTTTTAACAGTGCAGGGAGGGTTTATACAATACGTAAACAAAAAAATAATTGTAAATGAGTATGTATGTCACGTCATTATCACCTCATTCACCGTAATTTTATCTATCACTTTCATAAAAATTTACGTTGCTTGCTGTTATTTATAATGTAAAGGGTGTTTTTTTAACAGTGCAGGGAGGGTTTATACAGTACGTAAACGAAAAAATAATTGTAAATGAGTTTGCATGTCACGTCATTATCACCTCATTCACCGTAATGTTATCTATCACTTTCATAAAAATTTACATTGCTTGCTGTTATTTATAATGTAAAGGGTGTTTTTTTAACAGTGCAGGGAGGGTTTATACAGTACGTAAACGAAAAATTAATTGTAAATGAGTATGTATGTCACGTCATTATCACCTCATTCACCGTAATTTTATCTATCACTTTCCTAATAATTTACGTTGCTTGCTGTTATTTATAATGTAAAGGGTGTTTTTTTAACAGTGCAGGGAGGGTTTATACAGTACGTAAACGAAAAAATAATTGTAAATGAGTATGTATGTCACATCATCATCACATTCACGGTAAGTTTCCTATCACTTTCATAAATATTTACGTTGCTTGCTGTTATCTATAATGTTAAGGGTGTTTTTTTTAACAGTGCAGGGAGGGTTTATACAGTACGTAAACGAAAAAATAATTGTAAATGAGTATGTATGTCACGTCATTATCACCTCATTCACAGTAATTTTATCTATCACTTTCATAAAAATTTACGTTGCTTGCTGTTATTTATAATGTAAAGGGTGTTTTTTTAACAGTGCAGGGAGGGTTTATACAGTGTAAACGTAAAAATATATTAAAATATCTTTGTGCATATTGTCGGATCCTACTTCGTGGATTTCCTGGTTCGCGCCAGGTCCCGGAACCGAACTACCGCGATAAGTGAGACAACACTGTGTATATATATATATATATATATATATATATATATATATATATATATATATATATATATATATATATATATATATATATATATATATATATATATATATATATATATATATATATATATATATGTTGGCATTTATTATCCTACTAGGAATCTACTGTATTACCAAGCCAATTTTCACGAATTTCCCTTCTGAACCTAAATTTATCAAGCTTAAATCCATTACACATTACGAGTTCTGGTTTGATCATCAATTTTTAAAACTTTATTAATTATCACCCTTGTAATGACCTGTCAGATGTGAAGGGATTATAAAAGATGTGTAATGAATATCCAGCTCTCTGCTGGGTGTTAATATACCTCTGCATTACTGTCATGATGTCTATTCCAAAAATTCTCCTTAGATCATATTATTATTATTATTATTATTATTATTATTATTATTATTATTATTATTATTATTATTATTATTATTGTTTTTAACAATTTTCCTTTGATGATGATTGTGGAGATTATTATTATTATTATTTTGATTATTATTATTATTATTATTATTATTATTATTATTATTATTATTATTATTATTATTATTAATAATATCATTATTATTACGAATTTGTAATTAAACCATTATTTTTACAATATATAATGTAGTTTTGGTTTAATGAACAAGAGTTAATTAAAGATTCTCTCTCTCTCTCTCTCTCTCTCTCTCTCTCTCTCTCTCTCTCTCTCTCTCTCTCTCTCTCTCTCTCTCTCTCTCTCTCTCTCTCTCTCTCTCTCTCTCTCTCTCTCTCTCTCTCTCTCTCTCTCTCTCCAACATTCTATTCTACCCAACCCCCAACTCTCTTTGTCCCAGCCAACTAGGGAGGGGTACTGTACACATTTATTAAAGTAAATAAACCAACAGATGTACAAACAATGATGAGCCCTTAATAATAATAATAATAATAATAATAATAATAATGATGATAATAATCTCCACAATCATCATCAAAGGAAAATTATTATTGCCAATAATAATAATAATAATAATAATAATAATAAGATCTAAGGAGAATTATTAGAATAGACATCATGAAAGTAATGCAGAGGTATATTAAAACCCAGCAGAGAGCTGGAGATTCATTACACATCTTTTATAATCCCTTCACATCTGGCAGGTCATTACACTCTCCATCTCTGTTTCTCTTGAGTGCCTAATAAAGACTGTTTTATTTTATCATTTTTTGGCCCATCCTGGTGTCACAATAATCTTAAATTTTTTTTTCCCCCTCCTTCAAAAAATTCGCGATACACTGAATTCGCGAGAGGTGAATCGCAATAGAGCGAGGGATTACTGTATATATATATATATATATATATATATATATATATATATATATATATATATATATATATATATATATATATATATATAATATATATAGTGTGTTCCTGCTATTATTGCGATGGTTCGGTTCCGGGAACCGGCACGACACAGGAAAATCACGGAGTAGGATCAGCCTACATGTACATAGATATTTTAATTTATTTTTACGTTTACACTGTATAAACCCTCCCTTTACTGTTAACAAACCACCCTTTACTTCATAAAAAACAGCAAATTTTATATGAAAGTGATAGATAAAATTACGTTGAATGAAATGGTAATTACATGACATACTCATGTACATTGGTATTTTACAATTATTTTTACGTTTACATACTGTATAAACCCTCCCTGTACTGTTAAAAAAAACACCCTTTTCTTTATAAATAACAGCAAGCAACGTAAATTTTTATGAAAGTGATAGGAAAAC
Organism: Halocaridina rubra; assembly: GCA_037179515.1. NCBI lineage: Eukaryota > Metazoa > Arthropoda > Malacostraca > Decapoda > Atyidae > Halocaridina > Halocaridina rubra. The sequence goes on from JAXCGZ010012897.1 coordinate 6,881, forward strand.
TTACCGTGAATGAGGTGATGATGACATGACATACTCATGTACATAGGTTTTTTACAATTATTTTTACGTTTACGTACTGTATAAACCCTCCCTGCACTGTAAAAAAAACACCCTTTGCTTTATAAATAAATGCATGCAACGTAGTTTGAGAGCCTTTTCGATTTCCGAAACGCTGATAGCGGTATCGTATTTTACATGGTGCAATACTGTTAGTATTTATGTTTTTTATTAATTTTTACTGTTTTAGTATTCTTAGGCTAGGAAATACTTGTTTTATCAATAAAATAATGATAATTTTAATATTCACTAGGTCACGTAGGTGAGAGCCTTTGCGTTTTCTGAAACATGATACCGGTATCGTATTTGACATGGTGCAATACTGTTAGTACTGTATTTATGTTTTTAACTATTTTTTTACTGTTTTATTATTCTTAGGCTAGGAAATACTTGTTTTATCAATAAAATAATTAAAATTTTAATATTCACTAGGTCACGTAAGTGAGAGCCTTTGCGTTTTCCGAAACGCTGATACCGGTATCGTATTTTACGTGGTGCAATGCTGTTAGTATTTATGTTTTTTACTATTTTTTACTGTTTTATTATTCTTAGGCTAAGAAATACGTTTTTTATCAATAAAATCTTGAAACTACTGGAAATTTTAATATACAGTATATGCTAGCTCACTTAGGTGCGACCCCAATACATTGTACGCTGTCGGACACTATTTGACATGATGCAATACCCTGTACTGTGAGTTATATTTCTAAATTTATGTTTTTTACTATTTTTTACTGTTTTTTTTTTCGTAGGCTGGGAAATAAATTTTTTTTATCAATTAAATAATGAATTTTTTTTTTCAATGAAAAAATGAAAATACTGAAAATTTTTATTTTTTCAATATTTTGATAATTTGGCATATACCCGAGAAATAAAATAATAATTTGCCAAAAATAAAACCGTGGTACAGTGAAAATGCGAGCCAAGAAACGCGATCCAGCGAAGGATTACTGTATATATATATATATATATATATATATATATATATATATATATATATATATATATATATATATATATATATATATATATATATATATATACACACCTTGTTCCTTTTATGCGTGATTTTTTTATCCGCGAAATTGCAATAACGCCCCCCAAAAATAATAGTAAAAAAAATTCGAATTTTTTGAATAACCCCCCCATTTTATCCCCCCCCCAAAGTAAATAAGCGCCCACGAGTACAAAGAGGATTATGATAAGGAAAGATCATCATCATTATACATTATATATACACCCACCCTACCTCTGTCATATGTTTATCTAATCCACATTTGAAGGTGTCTAAGGTATTGGCATTTATTATCCTACTAGGAATCTTGTGCCATGCATCAGCTACTCTACGGTATTAGCAAGCCAATTTTCACCAATTTCCCTTTTGAACCTAAATTTATCAAGCTTAAATCCATTACCCATTATGAGTTCTGGTTTGATCATGAATTTTTAAAGCTTTATTAATATCACCCTTGTTAATCCCTTTAAACCATTTATGCACCTCAATCATATCCCTCCAACTCTGCGCCTCTCTAGAGAATGTAGATTAAGTTTTTTAGTCTGTTATATGGTTGATTTAGGCATTGCATATTTAATTTTTGTTTTTGTTTTTTAGTCTTGCTTTGGTTTTTTATAATTTTTATTTTATCTTTGTTTACATTTGCATATAAAGGTTCGTTCTCCTGCATCCTCCTCCTCTTGTACCGCATAAGTTACTTGCTCACGGCCACCATGCTTGTCCCAGTGTACTGTATGACTGTTGCCCACTGCATAATAGAGTACAGTACAGTAATGTATGTTAATTTCCAGCTGTAAAGTGAATATGAATATCTTTTATATACTCTTAAAAATAGATACAGGGCTTTCTGCTTTACTATGTAGTAATAAAATATGTTTTTTACTTATCTTATATCTTTGGCATGGTGTGTCTATGTAAGGTTTGGAACGTATCTATGCCCTTTATCATTGTTTCCTATTGAAAATGACACGTCTTTTCATGCGATTTTCCATTTACCCGACACTTCCTAGAACTAGGTATATATATATATATATATATATATATATATATATATATATATATATATATATATATATATATATATATATATATATATATATATGTATATATATATATATATATATATATATATATATATATATATATATAATATATATATATATATATATATATATATATATATATATATATCTATATATATATATATATATATATATATATATATATATATATATATATATATATATATACCGTATATTTCGGTGTATAAGTCGATGTTTTAGCCCCAAAAATCAGCCCAAAATTGAGGGTCGACTTATATAGCAATCACAAAAAGCAAACCTTGAAATCTTGTGACATATTGGTGCAGGAAATCAGGCCTAACCTTAGGCTAATACCGACGACAGCCTCGGTGCGGTAACTATCGATGTAAATACATGTAGCTACTAATGTAAATACTTGTATTTTAATCAATTCACATTCTGATTCGACACTAATAATGTAATAGAGCTACCATTACCTTAAAATTCCACAAAATGCTATTAATCAAAGGAAAAAGACCATAACAATGTAAACATCATGCAGCCATTTGTAAAATTTCCGATCAGCTGATCGCTGACGAAACAAAACAATTTACGGTATAAGTGCGTTCACCAACCCTTTTTTGACCACAGAAATGTTAAATAACAACATCTAGGATAACATCAGATCTTTATTTCTCACTAAAATAAATTACAATAAAAAGTATGCAATATGTTTTATTCATTTAAAAACCTTCAAAATTGCTACAATCATCATCATCTTTACGGTAGGCGAGTTCTGTATTTTAGAGGTCGACCTATACCTCAGATATTAGCAAAAATCATAAAAAATTACTCATTTTTGGGTCGACTTATCTGTAGGCCGACTTATACACCGTGATGTTAGTCAAGAAATCATTCAAGAGAAAGCCTTGTCTTTGTTTGAGGATCTGAAGATAAAATACCCTGATGGATCAGGGAATAATTGCTATCTTCAAGCGTTACTATATGAAGCGTACGCTGCGGCAAGCAATAGCTGCCATTGACCTTGATGAGTCATGCACGCTTCGTGACTTCTGGAAGAAATATGACATATACAAGGCTGTACAGAACATAGCAGCAGCATGGAATGATGTTCAAAACATGGCAATGAGTGGTGTATGGAAGAAGCTATGCCCGCAATTCATCAATGATTTTAAGGGGTTTGATAATGTTGCCATCAGCAAAACGTTGGTGACTATGAGCAAAGAGCTAGAAATGGATTTGAAGGAGGAGGATTTCACAGATTTATTTGAAAAAGACAAGAAGCCCCTGACAAACGAAGAATTGATGGAGCTTCACAAGCAGCAAATAAAGAAGAGGAGGAAGAAGAAACACCTGAGCCACGTCACTTTACATTAAAAAAATGCAGCAGGTATTTGCATTTATAGAAAAAGGACTTTCTTTGTTTGAGGATATGGATCCCAATGCTCAACGCTTTTCCAAGGCTATGGGGGATTGTCACGAAGCTTTTGCTCCTTATAATGTGATTCTTGAGGAAAAGAAGAAGACAGTTCAAGAACTCTCGACCAGTTTTTCAAGCCTATCGGACAACGACGACAACAGCCAGAATCAGCTGTTGATGTTGACAATCCACAGCCATCTACGTCCGCGATGTAAACCACCAAGGTAAATTTAAAATTAATTAGTTTTTATTGTTATTATTATTATTATTGCAAAATAATAACAATTTCTGTATTTGTGTTTAACCTTAGAAGAGGCTTTTATTTTATCATGTCATAGCAAACCACATTCATAAATAAAGCATCCGCGATGTATGGTAAACATCACCAAATTGTATTCGTAAATTTAACTACCTGTACTTTTTTTCTGTACTATGCAGTATTAAAAAATAAAATTTATTTGTTTGTAAGCTTAAAATAGATTCTTATTAACCATATATTATTGAAAATTGCATTCATGAATAAAATACAGAACTAGGAATGGTTATTTTCGGTTTAGCCTAGACAAGTAAATTTGGTGTAGCCTAGCCTAGGCTAGCCTAGAGACAAGCTAATTCGATTTAAGTCGTTTTTCATCTTAAGTCGTCTCTCCTGGAACCAATTAACGATGTTGGGTGAGGTATACCTGTATATATATATATATATATATATATATATATATATATATATATATATATATATATATATATATATATATATATATATATATATATATATATAGATATATATATATTTTTTTATAATTGTGACACCAGGACGGGCCAAAAAAAATTCTAAAATAAAACAGCCCTCATCGAAACAGAGAAGGAGAGTTTTATGACTTTTCAGATGTGAAGGGATAATAAAAGATGTGTGATGAATATCCAAGAATATTCAGTGTAGCTGTAGGCATAGAAAAAGAATACAGTAATCGCTCATTTCTTGCGGGGGTTCGGTTCCGGGACCAGTCGAAGTAGGTAAAAAGCCGCGAAGTAGGAGCACCATTAATATATATATATATATATATATATATATATATATATATATATATATATTTATATATATTTTTTTTTTTCATTGAGACACCAGGACGGCCCAAAAAATAATAAAATAAAACAGCCTTTATCGGGCCTGGGCATAAGAATGCATAAAGTAAAAGAGAAACAGAGGTGGAGAGTGTAATGACCTGCCAAATGTGAAGGGATTTTAAAAGATGTGTAATGAATATCCAATTCTCTGCTGGGTTTTAATATACCTCTGCATTACTTTCATGATGTCTATTCCAAAAATTCTTCCTAGATCTTACTATTATTA
>JAXCGZ010012898.1:0-11726 GCA_037179515.1 Halocaridina rubra
ATAGGTATTAAAAGAGGAATATACAGGAAACTAAAAAGAGGTGAAGAGCAGGTGAGGCAGCAATATATACAGTTAAACAGGGAAGTTAAAAAGATAGTTAGAGAGTCGAAAAGAAAATACGAAGTTAGAATAGCAGGAGAAGCTATAGAAAATCCTAAAGGGTTTTATCAAACAAAATTTAAGGAAAAAGTCTCACCAATTGAAGTAGCCAATGGCCATATCACAGATGACGATATAGTGATGTGTACATGTTTAAATGATTATTTCTTATCTGTATTTACAAATGAAAACTTGGAAAATATTCCGGAAGTAGAATCCATTTACAGAGACAGTCCCGATAATATACTTAGTTCAATAAATATTACGAGAGAGGAGGTAATAAAAGAAATAGATAAATTAAAGGCTCATAAATCTCCGGGACCTGATGGAATATATGCTAGAATATTAAAGGAATGCAAGGAAGAGCTTAGTTGTCCTCTAACTGCATTATTTAATAATTCAATAAAATTAGGATCGGTACCCATGGAGTGGAAATTGGCAGATGTGGTACCAATATTTAAAAAAGGAGAACATGTTGAAAAGAATAATTATAGGCCGGTAAGTTTAACGCCAACAGTGGGTAAGATTCTAGAATCCATAATTGCAAATAAAATAAGGGCACATCTAGAATTACACAGACTGATAAAACTTTCACAACACGGGTTTCTTAAGGGTTTTTCGTGCCTTACAAACTTACTGCCTTTTTATTCAGAAGTTTGCGAGGCAGTAGATTGTGGCAAAGAATATGATACAATATATCTAGATTTTAGCAAAGCTTTTGATAGAGTTCCTCACAAAAGATTAGTTAAAAAGCTGGAAGCTCATGGTATAGGAGGAGCTGTGCTCAGATGGATCAAACAATGGTTAAAAGACAGAAAACAGAGGGTTTGCATAAATGGAGAGAAATCAGAGTGGGGCTCGGTTACTAGCGGGGTACCACAAGGCTAGGTACTGGGTCCCCTATTATTCATCGTATATCTAAATGATCTGGATTCGGATATCAGTAGTAACCTAAGTAAATTCGCAGACGACACTAAAATAGGTACAACTATAAATGGAAAAGAAGACATTCATGCTTTACAGGAAGATCTAAATAGATTATCTGAATGGTCGGACAAATGGCAAATGGAATTTAATGTTGAAAAATGTAAAGTAGTTAAAATGGGTACTATAAAAGACAATACCAGTTATAAGCTAAATAACCATGAAATCATGAGTTCTCAGTGTGAAAGGGATTTGGGAGTTCTTGTGAGTAGTAGTCTTAAGCCAAGAGAGCAATGCACAGCAGTCAGAAATAAAGCAAACAGAATTTTTGGATTTATCTCAAGAAGCGTCAGCAATAGGACGGAAAAAGTTATTTTGCAGCTCTATCTTGCATTAGTTAGGCCCCATTTAGATTATGCTGTGCAATTCTGGTCACCCTATTATAGAATGGAAATTGAATCCTTGGAGAGAGTGCAGCGAAGAATGACCAAGATGATACACAATATCAGAAATCTACCATATGAGGACAGATTAAAAAAACTTAATCTACATTCCCTAGAGAGGCGAAGAGTTAGGGGGGATATGATTGAAGTGTATAAATGGTTTAAAGGGATTAACAAGGGAGATATTAATAAAGTTTTAAAAATTCATGATCAAACCAGAACTCGTAATAATGGATTTAAGCTTGATAAATTTAGGTTCAGAAGGGAAATTGGTAAAAATTGGTTTGGTAATAGAGTAGCTGATGCATGGAACAAGCTTCCTAGTATGATAGTAAATGCCAATACCTTAGACACCTTCAAATGTAGATTAGATAGACATATGACAGAGGTAGGGTGGGTATGAATAGGTTAGTGCTTATTAGAAAAATCATAAAAAGAAAACTAGAATAAATAAGTAGAGTAGAATAGAATAGGTTAGACATGCTGAAAATACAATTCAAAAATGGAGCTGCCTCGTGTGTGCCAGTAGGCATGTTGCAGTGTCCTCTATTCTTATGTTCTTATGTTCTTATTTAAAAAAGAAGAACGTGATAAAAAGAATAATTATAGGCCGGTAAGTTTAACGTCAACAGTGGGTAAGATTCTAGAATCCATAATTGCAAATAAAATAAGGGCACATCTAGAATTACCCAGACTGATAAAACTCTCACAACACGGGTTTCTTAAGGGTTTTTCGTGCCTTACAAACTTACTGTCTTTTTATTCAGAAGTTTACGAGGCAGTAGATTGTGGCAAAGAATATGATACAATATATCTAGATTTTAGCAAAGCTTTTGATAGAGTTCCTCACAAAAGATTAGTTAAAAAGCTGGAAGCTCATGGTATAGGAGGAGCTGTGCTCAGATGGATCAAACAATGGTTAAAAGACAGAAAACAGAGGGTTTGCATAAATGGAGAGAAATCAGAGTGGGTCTCGGTTACCAGCGGGGTACCACAAGGCTCGGTACTGGGTCCCCTATTATTCATCGTATATCTAATTGATCTGGATTCGGATATCAGTAGTAACCTAAGTAAATCCGCAGACGACACTAAAATAGGTACAACTATAAATGGAAAAGAAGACATTCATGCTTTACAGGAAGATCTAAATAGATTTTCTGAATGGAATTTAATGTTGAAAAATGTAAAGTAGTTAAAATGGGTACTATAAAAGACAATACTAGTTATAAGCTAAATAACCATGAAATCATGAGTTCTCAGTGTGAGAGGGATTTGGGAGTTCTTGTGAGTAGTAGTCTTAAGCCAAGAGAGCAATGCACAGCAGTCAGAAATAAAGCAAACAGAATTTTAGGATTTATCTCAAGAAGCGTCAGCAATAGGACGGAAAAAGTTATTTTGCAGCTCTATCTTGCATTAGTTAGGCCCCATTTAGATTATGCTGTGCAATTCTGGTCACCCTATTATAGAATGGAAATTGAATCCTTGGAGAGAGTGCAGCGAAGAATGACCAAGATGACACACAATATCAGAAATCTACCATATAAGGACGGATTAAAAAAACTTAATCTACATTCTCTAGAGAGGCGAAGAGTTAGGGGGGATATGATTGAAGTGTATAAATGGTTTAAAGGGATTAACAAGGGAGATATTAATAAAGTTTTAAAAATTCATGATCAAACCAGAACTCGTAATAATGGATTTCAGCTTGATAAATTTAGGTTCAGAAGGGAAATTGGTAAAAATTGGTTTGGTAATAGAGTAGCTGATGCATGGAACAAGCTTCCTAGTATGATAGTAAATGCCAATACCTTAGACACCTTCAAATGTAGATTAGATAGACATATGACAGAGGTAGGGTGGGTATGAATAGGTTAGTGCTTATTAGAAAAATCATAAAAAGAAAAATAGAATAAATAAGTAGAGTAGAATAGAATAGGTTAGACATGCTGAAAATACAACTCAAAAATGGAGCTGCCACGTGTGTGCCAGTAGGCATGTTGCAGTGTCCTCTATTCTTATGTTCTTATGTTCTAAAATCTACCATATGAGGACAGATTAAAAAAACTTAATCTACATTCTCTAGAGAGGCGAAGAGTTAGGGGGGATATGATTGAAGTGTATAAATGGTTTAAAGGATTAACAAGGGAGATATTAATAAAGTTTTAAAAATTCATGATCAAACCAGAACTCGTAATAATGAATTTAAGCTTGATAAATTTAGGTTCAGAAGGGAAATTGGTAAAAATTGGTTTGGTAATAGAGTAGCTGATGCATGGAACAAGCTTCCTAGTAGGATAGTAAATGCCAATACCTTAGACACCTTCAAATGTAGATTAGATAGACATATGACAGAGGTAGGGTGGGTATGAATAGGTTAGTGCTTATTAGAAAAATCATAAAAAGAAAAATAGAATAAATATGTAGAGTAGAATAGAATAGGTTAGACATGCTGAAAAGACGATTCAAAAATGGAGCTGCCTCGTGTGTGCCAGTAGGCATGTTGCAGTGTCCTCTATTCTTATGTTCTTATGTTCTTATAAATAGAGATATATATATATATATATATATATATATATATAGAGATAGAGAGAGAGAGAGAGAGAGAGATAGAGAGAGAGAGAGATAGAGAGAGAGATATATATAGATATATATATACATATATATATATATATATATATATATATATATATATATATATATAGATATCGATATAGATATATATATCTAGCTCTAGATATAGATATAAGAACATAAGAACATAAGAATAGAGGACACTGCAACATGCCTACTGGCACACACGAGGCAGCTCCATTATTGAATGGTATTTTCAGCATGTCTAACCTATTCTATTCTACTCTACTTATTTATTCTATTTTTTTTTTATGATTTTTCTAATAAGCACTAACCTATTCATACCCACCCTACCTCTGTCATATGTCTATCTAATCTACATTTGAAGGTGTCCAAGGTATTGGCATTTACTATCCTACCAGGAAGCCTGTTCCATGCATCAGCTACTCTATCACCAAACCAATTTTTACCAATTTCCCTTCTGAACCTAAATTTATCAAGCTTAAATCCATTATTACGAGTTCTGGTTTGATCATGAATTTTTAAAACTTTATTAATATCTCCCTTGTTAATCCCTTTAAACCATTTATACACTTCAATCATATCCCCCCTAACTCTTCGCCTTTCTAGAGAATGTAGATTAAGTTTTTTTAATCTGTCCTCATATAGTAGATTTCTGATATTATGTATCATCTTGGTCATTCTTCGCTGCACTCTCTCCAAGGATTCAATTTCCATCCTATAATAGGGTGACCAGAATTGCACAGCATATTCTAAATGGGGCCTAACTAATGCAAGATAGAGCTGCAAAATAACTTTTTCCGTCCTATTGCTAACACTTCTTGAGATAAATCCTAAAATTCTGTTTGCTTTATTTCTGACTGCTGTGCATTGCTCTCTTGGCTTAAGATTACTACTCACAAGAACTCCCAAATCCCTTTCACACTGAGACCTCATTATTTCATGGTTATTTAGCTTATAACTAGCATTGTCTTTTATAGTACCCATTTTAACTACATTACATTTCTCAACATTAAATTCCATTTGCCATTTGTCCGACCATTCAGATAATCTATTTAGATCTTCCTGTAAAGCATGAATGTCTTCTTTTCCATTTATAATTCTACCCATTTCAGTGTCGTCTGCGAATTTACTTAGGTTACTACTGATATCCGAATCCAGATCATTTAGATATACGATGAATAATAGGGGACCCAGTACCGAGCCTTGTGGTACCCCGCTAGTAACCGAGCCCCACTCCGATTTCTCTCCATTTATGCAAACCCTCTGTTTTCTGTCTTTTAACCATTGTTTGATCCATCTGAGAACAGCTCCTCCTATACCATGAGCTTCCAGCTTTTTAACTAATCTTTTGTGAGGAACTCTATCAAAAGCTTTGCTAAAATCTAGATATATTGTATCATATTCTTTGCCACAATCTACTGCCTCGTAAACTTCTGAATAAACAGACAGTAAGTTTGTAAGGCACGAAAAACCCTTAAGAAACCCGTGTTGTGAAAGTTTTATCAGTCTGTGTAATTCTAGATGTGCCCTTATTTTATTTGCAATTATGGATTCTAGAATCTTACCCACTGTTGACGTTAAACTTACCGGCCTATAATTATTCTTTTTAACTCGTTCTCCTTTTTAAATATTGGTACAACATCTGCCAATTTCCACTCCATGGGTACCGATCCTAATTTTATTGAATTATTAAATAATGCAGTTAGTGGACAACTAAGCTCTTCCTTGCATTCCTTTAATATTCTAGCATATATTCCATCAGGTCCCGGAGATTTATGAGCCTTTAATTTATCTATTTCTTTTATTACCTCCTCTCTCGTAATATTTATTGAACTAAGTATATTATCGGGACTGTCTCTGTAAATGGATTCTACTTCCGGAATATTTTCCAAGTTTTCATTGGTAAATACAGATAAGAAATAATCATTTAAACATGTACACATCACTTTATCGTCATCTGTGATATGGCCATTGGCTACTTCAATTGGTCCGACTTTTTCCTTAAATTTTGTTTGATAATGTTGATAAAACCCTTTAGGATTTTCTTTAGCTTCTCCTGCTATTCTAACTTCGTATTTTCTTTTCGACTCTCTAACTATCTTTTTACTTCCCTGTTTAACTGTATATATTGCTGCCTCACCTGCTCTTCACCTCTTTTTAGTTTCCTGTATATTCCTCTTTTAATACCTATAAGATTCTTTATTCTATTGTTCATCCATTTAGGGTCATTTTTCTTGATCTGCAATGTTTCATGGGAATATAGTCTCTCTGACTATTCTTAAGAGTCATGACAAAATTGTTATATTCCTCATCCAAATTTATATTAACTGACGGACTGCTGTTCTTTCCTGTGAGAGAATTTAATGTATTGATCTTATCTTGTGATAATCCTTGGCATGTGGTACTCAAATTTCGGGGTAATCCGCTACCTGGGACCTGACCTGCTGGATTAACTACCCACATCTGTACCCCAGAAATCCCTTCCCATACCTCATTAGATAATTTAGTTTTTAAGCCCTCAAAATCTCCTGCTCTAAAGTTTGGAACAATATTCTTGTTTTCCTTTCTAGTTTCCTTGAAAATTATTTACATACTTTCCATCCCCACAATAATTAAATTAGTTTAGCAACGTAAATTGCATTTTCTACATGTTTTAGCGTGGAATGAATTACTGTATGCATTTGCAGACTTGTAAAAGAAACAATTAAGGGGTGTTAATGGCATTCCTCAGGGAATTTCTCTTGGATCATTGAGTTCCGAATCTTGTATTGCCGTATTCACCAATTTCCAATACATAGGCGAGAAAGACAGACATTGGCAAATGCTTTTACGTTTCTTATTCTTATTTATGTTGGACATCTGTAATCTAGCTTTGCTTCTCATTCTCTGGATAAGTAACGTAGTCCACGTAGCTGCAAAACAATTATTTTGTTCACTAAAGTCCTGGTTTTGGAATTCTTTTCTTAGAGTCAAGTATTATAAGATCTCTCAATTCAGCGGTGCTTCTTATTCTCTGGATATGTAATATAGTCCACATATATTTCAAAAAATTATTTTGTTCACAACAGGCCTGGTTTGGAACTGTTTTCTAATAACTAAATATTATAACATGCCTCAGCACAGAAAAAAAATATGGTTTGAGATCCATGAACGGTAATGGATTATATATACTGAGAGAGAGATAAGGTATGAAGCAAATGGTAAGTAATGGGATTACTTCTTAAAGACGTCTCTACGAAAATTTCTAACAGCATAACAAATCGAGTATTCCTTGTAATCAAGTCCAAGAAGATACACCAAAAGCTTCTTTTTACTATATTTTAATATTTTCAACTGTAACAATTTCTGAAGCAACCATTACTCTGAATAAAGTGGAAAATTACAATTATCTGACTTCAGGATAAAAAATTAACTTACAAATATATGAGCATGAGTTTCTTTACAAAGACTAAATTCGCTCAGAGAAGTGATTAGATTCAGACGATTAACACAAAAGACTAATTAAAATTCAAACAAGATATAAATAGCAAAGTTTGATAAACAAACACTTGCTAATCTTTGCTATAGGTGGGGAAATTATTATATTGGAAACATCGTTAAGCAAATTTGAAGACCACCAAAAAAAATATATTCCTACAGCTCAGTGAATGCTTATTCTGATATAACGTTGATTATCCTACATAATTAACGTAATTATAATATTTATGATAAAGACATAATTATCTGATTTCATTAATTCTTATTAACGACATAACTACAGTAATTTCGGTGTATAGTTAACGAATGGAAAAATCAAAACCAAAAGTTTTTCCATATTAAATAGAATCTCATTTAAACAAACACACACAGTAGGAGAGAGAGAGAGAGAGAGAGAGAGAGAGAGAGAGAGAGAGAGAAGAGAGAGAAGAGAGAGAGAGAGAGAGAGAGAGAGAGAGAGAGAGAGAGAGAGAGAGTTATTCACATAAAATCACATCCAGATATAGTTCACTGGAAATCTTTCCGGAGTGTGTCCAGATCTTCAAAGGCAGATCTTTGAACTTCCCTAAATATGGCACTGACAGAAGCATGTCGTCAGAATAACTTTCCTTACAAGCTACAAGGAGTCCTTTGAACATGCTCAGAATTTGGAATATTGGTGATACCTTTACACCCTTTTGCAAAGTTGCAGAGCAAAGCTAACTAAATCTTTTTTACTCTTTTAGGTGCGTGCACTTTGCAAGGAATTGGATATTTAATTGTTTTTTTACCTAGTGATAATTAGAAGACTATGTGACACTTACAATGAAAAATTTAATCTTTTATTGCATATATAAATTATTATATGCTTTTCTGCAATATATCACATAAAAAGGTAACTGTTGAGAAAAATGCATATTCCATTATTTCTTTATTTTTTGTGTATCATTTCTGGTCCACTAACTGCATTATTTAATAATTCAATAAAATTAGGATCGGTACCCATGGAGTGGAAATTGGTAGATGTGGTACCAATATTTAAAAAAGGAGAACGAGTTAAAAAGAATAATTATAGACCGGTAAGTTTAACGTCAACAGTGGGTAAGATTCTAGAATCCATAATTGCAACTAAAATAAGGGCACATCTAGAATTACACAGACTGATAAAACTTTCACAACACGGGTTTCTTAAGGGTTTTTCGTGCCTTACAAACTTACTGTCTTTTTATTCAGAAGTTTACGAGGCAGTAGATTGTGGCAAAGAATATGATACAATATATCTAGATTTTAGCAAAGCTTTTGATAGAGTTACTCACAAAAGATTAGTTAAAAAGCTGGAAGCTCATGGTATAGGAGGAGCTGTTCTCAGATGGATCAAACAATGGTTAAAAGACAGAAAACAGAGGGTTTGCATAAATGGAGAGAAATCGGAGTGGGGCTCGGTTACTAGCGGGGTACCACAAGGCTCGGTACTGGGTCCCCTATTATTCATCGTATATCTAAATGATCTGGATTCGGATATCAGTAGTAACCTAAGTAAATTCGCAGACGACACTAAAATAGGTAGAATTATAAATGGAAAAGAAGACATTCATGCTTTACAGGAAGATCTAAATAGATTATCTGAATGGTCGGACAAATGGCAAATGGAATTTAATGTTGAAAAATGTAAAGTAGTTAAAATGGGTACTATAAAAGACAATACTAGTTATAAGCTAAATAACCATGAAATCATGAGTTCTCAGTGTGAAAGGGATTTGGGAGTTCTTGTGAGTAGTAGTCTTAAGCCAAGAGAGCAATGCACAGCAGTCAGAAATAAAGCAAACAGAATTTTAGGATTTATCTCAAGAAGTGTTAGCAATAGGACGGAAAAAGTTATTTTGCAGCTCTATCTTGCATTAGTTAGGCCCCATTTAGATTATGCTGTGCAATTCTGGTCACCCTATTATAGGATGGAAATTGAATCCTTGGAGAGAGTGCAGCGAAGAATGACCAAGATGATACACAATATCAGAAATCTACCATATGAGGACAGATTAAAAAAACTTAATCTACATTCTCTAGAGAGGCGAAGAGTTAGGGGGGATATGATTGAAGTGTATAAATGGTTTAAAGGGATTAACAAGGGAGATATTAATAAAGTTTTAAAAATTCATGATCAAACCAGAACTCGTAATAATGGATTTAAGCTTGATAAATTTAGGTTCAGAAGGGAAATTGGTAAAAATTGGTTTGGTAATAGAGTAGCTGATGCATGGAACAAGCTTCCTAGTAGGATAGTAAATGCCAATACCTTAGACACCTTCAAATGTAGATTAGATAGACATATGACAGAGGTAGGGTGGGTATGAATAGGTTAGTGCTTATTAGAAAAATCATAAAAAGAAAAATAGAATAAATAAGTAGAGTAGAATAGAATAGGTTAGACATGCTGAAAATACAATTCAAAAATGGAGCTGCCTCGTGTGTGCCAGTAGGTATGTTGCAGTGTCCTCTATTCTTATGTTCTTATGTTATTCTTATGTTCTAATCCCCATTATGAGGGTAGATACAGACTGGAGTTCGGGAATTAAGGTTGAATCCTCTTCCTAACCCCTGCAGAAGGCTCCATTGTGGGTTTGTCAAATCCCAATCAAGCATTCTAGCTACTAAATATTTAATTATAATCCAAGAAAGAAATAAAAACTTCAAATACCACGATTACAGAAATATTACAGTAACAGTCTGTATAAAATCGACATATCTTTATGTTGCTACTACAAGACATTAGCTAAGTAAAGTAAATGCATACTCACAAAGTTCATTAAAATATTAACATGTAGCAGTTACTCGTGCTTCTTTAATGCTAAATAGAAAAATCTTAGTCAGACGTACTATGAAAAAAAACATATCAAGCAGTTCAGCTTTCATTTAAATTAAGAATATATTATTTATCTCTTTCCTCATGATCAGGGTTGATAAGTCAGTTGGCGAATAAGGCGATATTTCTACAGTGAGCAGATCTAATCTATTACTACTCCTAGAGTAATAAACTTAACAATAATCTATATCAGAGTCAGTCATCAAAACGTCTTATATTTTAAGCTTGAGAATTTACTGTAAGTGATTTTATTCCAATAATTGTTGCAGCGTTTAGTGTGATTTAAAGATACTTTTGAAGGTGGATATTATTCTATATTTTCTAAATGCACTTTGACACATAGTATTTTTTTTTATTATTGTGACACCAGGACGGGCCAAAAAAAAAATAGTAAAATAAAACAGCCCTCATCGGGCTAGGCAAGAAGAATACCAAAAGTAAAGAGAAACAGAGATGGAGAGTGTAATGACTTGTCAGATGTGATGGGATAATAAAATATGCTTTATGAATATCCAAGAATATTCAGTGTAGCTGTAGGCATAGAAAAATAACCGTAACTGAAGGAATACTTAGCATCGAACTGTCCTGGACAGACCTATTTAAGTTCAAAAAAAACCTTCAGCTGTAGTATCGCAACGGGCGGCAGGTGCCATGAGCCAACCTACTACATGACAAAGCAATTAATACATAAACGTTAGTTAACACAGAGATAGTTTTAAGAAAATTATATGATTCAATGTTGTATTAAAATAGTGGAGGCCTCTATACGGTACTGTGAAGATGACGGAGTCTTTGCTAACTTTCTTTTTATTCACCAGCAAGGTACTGGAAGTTATAGAAATTTATTTATGATTTTATGTAATATCAAACCTTTAAAGTCCAATTATGACGAAATTCTATACTTTCTTGTATATTTTTATCATTGTTTGATGCAAACAAATATAAACTATACACTGAGCACATACAAAACAAAAATATAAATTAAGTTATCACAATACATCAAAGGCTGATGTAGGTCTAAGATTTAGCAAACTTATGAACATTCCATGAGGCAGCTTCATCACCTGAGAGACCAATATACGTGGGAATTAGTCTTGAGTACCTCCTAGTAAGGGGAGCTGCCTAGTTATAGCTTACACCCATTCACCTTTGTTTTTTTTAGTGTTAACACATCCATCCTTCCTCTCACAACATTTTACCAATCTCCTCTTAATCTCTCACTCGTTCCAAAGCATCGCATATTCAGAGACAAAATTACTCTGGTTCTGAGTGGAGTTTTCCTACCAATCCCAATTGTAAGCTTTGCTCTTCGGGGGAGAACATTCGGTGTGTGAATATCAGTCCTTTTA
>JAXCGZ010012899.1:0-11676 GCA_037179515.1 Halocaridina rubra
TCTTTTTTTTTCCTCTTTCTCGTCTTCTTTCTATATTCTGTGAGAGGGAGAACATAAAAATGAAGCCATCTCTGTCCCAAACCTCTCCCACCCATGGGTCGGGAGAAGGGGTAGTCATCAGAGGACTTAAACAGAGAATCAAGAAGTTAGAGGAAATGGTTATAAGCCTTGATGATAAAATTCGGAATATGGATGGAGAAATGAAAGAGAATGAAACACTCAGAGAACAAATAAGATCTTTGGAGGAAGCAAATAAAGCACAAGGGCAGGAGAGAAAGGAACTAGAAAAAAGAATAAAGAAGCTGGAAGGGGAAAAGAGTCAACTAGAATCTAGAATTTCTAAACAAGAAGATAAAAACAAACAGCTGAATGACAACCTAAAGGAATTAGATGTTAGTTCACTGCTCTCTTCTGAGAGAGACGAGATTGCTGCTTGGAATGTTCAGATTAAGGAAAACATTGAACAGTTCAGAAAAGAGTTCCAGGAGCTGAATATGGAAAATGATGCCATGAAAACGTCCTTTGCTGATGCACTAAAGGGGAATGTGGCAGTAAAAGAGGCTGTAAAGGTGGTGGCACTGGAAAACATACAAACAGTTGACTATAAAGAGACAGTAATCGAAAAAATGAAAGACGTTGTGATGGAAAGGGCAAACCCACTCATCAGACAGGCACTTGATAAGGAGAAGACAGTGGTAATCTCAGGCATAAGTGAATCCCAGGAGCCAACATGGCAGGGGAGACTTGAAGAAAATAAAGCTAACGTTGTAGACCTGATAAGAAAGCTTGGAGTAGTATGTGGTCCTGAGGATATTGTAAACATACACCAACTAGGTAAATATTCGAGGGAAGGAAAGCCGAGACCAACAAAAGTAACCTTTGAGAGAGGGGAGACATGTAGGGAAATATTGTTGAGAAAAAAAAGTCTAAAAGACCTTCAAGAATGCAAAGAAGTGTTCATTAGACGATACAGAACACAGGAAGAGATGGGAAAGATCAAAAACTTGTTGCAAGAGGCAAGAAGGTTAAATGATGAAAGAAATGAAGAAGAGAAGAAAAATTTCGTTACAGAATACTTCCAGACAAAGGGGAGATAAAGAAGATAATGACAGAAGATCAGGGGATGGGGCCTCATTAAGATTGTTATACACAAATGCTGATGGATTAGCTGGTAAGGCAGTAGAATTAAAAGATAAGATTCACAACAGTAAGGCAGATATAGTAGCAATTACAGAGACTAAGTTGAGTGAGGACATAAACAGTGTCACAGTTTTTCCTAAGGGCTTCAGAATACTAAGGGTCGAAAGATCTGAGAGGACTGGTGGAGGGATAGCACTGCTCATAAGTGAGAGGATTCAAGTTGAAGAAATAAACTTGGCTATAGAAAGTGAGTTCAGGGAATTTCTTGTTGCTCGCATAAATACTGGTCAGAGAGCATTATAATAACTGTTGTATACAACCCACCAAGGAACCAAAATAGGCTTGAAATTTATGAGGAAAGTCATATAGGTACGATTGAAGTCATAAACTCAGTTGTTAACATGGCACGGGAGAAAAAATGTAGGATTTTGATTATGGGAGACTTTAATCATAAAGAGATAGATTGGATAAATCTTGACCCACACAGTGGTGAGGACTCATTTGGGGCAAGATTCCTAGATTGCGTACAAGGGAATTTCCTACACCAACATGTAATGGAACCAACAAGAGCCAGGGGTGGGGATGAGCCATCACTACTTGATCTAGTGTTCACAGATAATGTGTTGGATATTGAAAATATTGAGTATGAACCACCAATTGGAAAGAGTGACCACTGTGTGTTGTTGATGGAGTATATCATTGAAGACATTCTTCCTGAGAGTAGAGGCACTGAGGACATGAGGAGGAACTATCGGAAAGGAGATTACATCAAAATGAATGAGCTTTTTGCAGTTATTGACTGGAGAACCTTATTTTACAACAAATCTGTACAAGAAATGTATGACATCTTTTGTGAGAAATATGGGAAGATAGTAGATTGCTGCATACCTGTCACCAAAGTAGGTGTAATTCATGCCAGAGAGAAATGGTTCGATAATGGGTGTAAAAGAGCTAAGGAGTGGAGAGACAAATGCTGGAAAAGGTATAGGAGGAGAAAAAACATAAATGCCTGGCAAACCTACAAAAGAGCAAGAAATGACTACCTAAGTAAAAGGAGAGAGGCAGAGAGAGATTATGAGAGGGACATCACCAGGAAGGCTAAAGAAAATCCCAAGCTTTTCCACAGCTTTATCAGAGGAAAACTGAAGGTAAAAGAACAGGTTTTAAGGCTAAAGAGAGCGGATGGAAGCATCACTGAGACGGACGAAGAGATCTGCAAAGAATTGAACAAGGAGTTTCAGTCAGTATTTACAGTAGAAAATACCCCACCCCCTCAGATTGCAGTGATAGAAGCTCAAGGGCCGGTATTAGAGAACATCAACCTTACAGCCACAGAGGTATGCAAAGCGCTGATGGATTTAGATGTTCATAAAGCTACAGGTCCTGATGACATATCCCCTCATGTGCTTAAAAAATGTGCAAACACAATATCAGTGGCACTAAGTATCATATTTAAGGAGTCACTGGAGTCAGGGGAGATTCCAAGATGCTGGAAACAAGCAAATGTGATACCTATCTTCAAAAAGGGAAGGAGGGATACGGCTCTGAACTATAGACCAGTTTCCTTGACCAGCATAGTTTGCAAACTTATGGAGAAACTACTAAGGAAACATATCTCTCTTCACTTGGAATCCTTCAACTTTTTGTCAGTGAGGCAACATGGCTTCAGAGAAGGAAGATCAACAGTAACAAACTTATTAGAATTTTATGATGAGGTAAGCCAAATCTTACAGGAAAGAGAGGGCTGGGCAGATTGCATATTCCTAGACTTCCAGAAAGCATTTGACACTGTTCCACATGGGAGACTTATTAGGAAGCTGCAATCAATGGCTAGAATAGGTGGAAATGTCTTGGAATGGATAAAAACTTACTTAGAAGGAAGGGAACAGAGGGTTAGAGTAAGACACTCAGTGTCTGAATGGAGAAGAGTTAGTAGTGGAGTTCCACAGGGTTCAGTTTTAGGGCCACTTTTGTTCCTTGTATATGTAAATGACCTACCAGAGTCTGTAAATTCATTCATGAATATGTTTGCAGATGATGCAAAGATTGTGAAGAAAGTAAAAAACGAGAACAATGGTAGAGAACTTCAGGAGGATCTAAATAATCTGCATGAGTGGTCAGAAAAGTGGCTAATGAAATTCAATACCTCAAAATGTAAGGTAATGAGAATGGGTACAAGTGCAAGAAGGCCCAAGCTTGACTACTCGGTGGCTGGAGTACAACTTCAAGAGACAGAAAATGAGAGAGATCTAGGAGTAAACATACTGGCAGATTTGTCTCCAGAAATACATATAAATGGCGTAGTAAGGGCAGCATATGCATTCTTATCAAATGTACGGGTAGCCTTCAGGCACATGGACAAGGAAATGTTCAGAAATATTTATGTAACCTATGTGAGGCCAAAACTCGAATATGCAGCCCCCTTTTGGAATCCGCACTTGAAAAAGCACATAGCTAAGCTTGAAAAAGTTCAAAGACATGCCACGAAACTGGTGCCAGAAATACGCAATCTCGGTTATGATGAGAGGCTGAGGGAATTAGACTTGCCATCACTCGAAGCTAGAAGAGTAAGGGGGGATATGGTGACAGTCTTTAAATTCCTTCATGGTTATGATAGAGTGGATAGGGATCGATATTTCGATATGGCTGGCTCTAGAACTAGAGGTCATAGTTTGAAGGTTCGTAAGAAAACTTGTTTGCAGGATGTAAGGAAATACTTTTTCAGTGTAAGAGTAGTTGATAATTGGAATTCGCTAAGCGAGGAGGTAGTTAATGCTATCTCAATCCATAGTTTTAAGGACAGGTATGATAAGTATCACTAAGTCTAAAAATGGAACCGATCAGGAGACGGGAAGATACGAGCTTTGGGCTCTTTCCCGTAAACACAATTAGGTAATCACAATTAGGTAATCACACACACACACACACACACACACACACGAATAAAACTAGTAAAATGCAACTTAAAGCAAAATACGCAATGAAACCTCAAAAGAAAAAGTTTTAGGAAATTCGAAATATTCCTAAATGACCTTTTTTTTATGATTAAAAATATTTAATTTCGTAATGGAAAATATACGGAGAGAGAAGATTTAAGTTAGCCTGAAGTGAATATTGAATCCAGAAAAAAACAATGAAAGAACTAATTCTATTGAAATCTATAAAATACTTTAGAATAAACTTCGGTACATAAGTAAAAAAAAAGACTAGAAAAATAAACCTTAGGACAGGAATATGAATAAACACTCACTTGAAAAGAGAGAGAGAGAGAGAGAGAGAGAGAGAGAGAGAGAGAGAGAGAGAGAGAGAGAGAGAGACTATGAATGAGGTGATGACACCCGAGAAAAAAAAATATAATCCTCTGATAGGTGAGAGTACGAGGGAGGGGGGGTGGAGGTGAACGGGAGGCACTTTGGATGGACGGAGGGGTTCCATCCCCATTTTACATATTTTTGTTTCTCTTACTGGTGCTCTGTGTTATTCCCCAGCTTCATAATCTGTCTTCCCTTGTATTTTCTTATATATTTTACTTCCTTCTCTTTATTTTCAATGTAAGGCTCTCAATATTTACCATGTTATCTATGTTTATCAATTTTTTTTTCATCCATTCTTTAATATTTCTTCTTACCATTGTATCGCATTTTCTTCCAAATTATATCTTCTTCCCTTCTTTTGTTTAATTATATATATATATATATATATATATATATATATATATATATATATATATATATATATATATATATATATATATATATATATATATATATATATATATATATATATATATATATATATATATATATATATATATATGTGTGTGTGTGTGTGTGTGTGTGTGTGTAACCAAATGGTCCTTCTGGAGTCAAATGACCAATATCTATTACACATCTCTTACTATCCCTTCATATCTGACAAGTCACAGTACTCCCCATTTCTGTTTCTCTATATGTTTTCTTCGTGCCCAGGCATCATTAGGGTAGATAATTTTTTTTTGTCCGTCCTGGTGTCACAATCATAAAAAAAAAAAAAAATAGTCCTACAGTCAAATGGCCAACATTGCATACTTCCTATACACTAATAGGCCTCGTGTGCTTTGACACTTCGATGGAGGAAGAAACTCATGAGGTTATTCCCATTCCCTAAACTCCGCCCCATTGTATCGAACAAACAAACAAATAAAAACAAGAACATTTATTTCCATTTTGTACAATGGTTATTCAACATTAATAGTAACTTATAAGTAGACATGTAATTAAACTAACAAATAAGAGGGTTAGACATATAGTTAAATTAAATGTAGCTTTCATAGAAAATAATAATGCTGTAATAAAAATGTTACAATAATGTTAATAATAAAGTAGTAAGTATGCCACTAGATACAGGATCGTTATTATCGGCATCATTTCCATATTTGTTTCCTTACAATGAGAATAATTAGTTCTTAATGAGCAGCAACTATTTGTCCAAAAGAAAACTATATAGTTTGCTGTGAAAGAGGATGCATTTTTAAGATGCTCTGGAATATTATTCCAGAGTGTTGGCCCTTTGATAGTGATCATCTTTGAACCTGCTTCTGTGTTTGTTCTGTGAATAAAGAGCTCACTGCTCTGTCTTGTGTTGGTTCCCCTTATATCCATGACTGTTTTTAAATCAAATAGCCAGCTAGGATAATGATGGTCCAAAATTTTGAATACAAAAACATAAACAGCATAAGCGACCTTATTTTCTGCCCGCAACCACCCAAGTTTATTGAGAGCTGGTGTGATGTGGTCATATTTTCTTATTCCTCCCAGGGCAACTCGAGCTGCAAAATTAATAAGCTTCTGTATTCTGTTTATCTGAGTCTTAGTGGTAGCTCCCCAAACAGTTGTGCAGTAATTAATGTGACTTAGGGCTAGAGATTCAACAACAGTTATTCGAGTGGTAGTCTCAAAATTGTCTTTTATACGTGATAAGTACATTGATGTTCCTGTAACCTTTTTGCATACTTTATCTATGTGGGAATCAAACAACATGTGGTTATCAAAGTGAATTCCTAGGTTTTTGACTGTTTTGCTAGGTGTGATAATATTGTCGCAAAAATTAATTGTTGTGTTTTCTGGAATTTGTGCTATGTGGAACCTTGAACCAATAAATATGCACTGTGTTTTACTTTCGTTAATTAACAGCCCAATTTCTTGGAAATAGGTTTTAATTTTTGACAGAGTGTTTTCTGCTCTTAAAGTTAGCTCTGGGAGATTATTAATATCACCACTAAGGAGTAGTTGAGTGTCATCTGCATATTGTACGACTAGACAGTCAGAAATGAAAGAAGATAGATCATTTACGTAAATGGAGAAGAGGATAGGACCAAGTACTGATCCCTGTGGAACACCAAATGATACATATTTTGGCACAGAGATAATGTTGTTAAGACGTATGGACTGTTTACGATTAGATAGATACTCGCTAAACCAGCTTGGATCAATATTTAAGTTAATACATTTACTTAAAAGAATTTCATGGTTTACACTGTCGAAGGCTTTTGATAAGTCTAATAATACGAGAAGAGATATTTTTTTTCATATCTATATTATTATATATACTATTCGTAACTTTAAGCAGTGCAGTTTCCGTCGAAAGTTTCGGTCTGGAACCATACTGGTTAATACTTATTATTCTATTTGATTCTAAATATGACATAAGTTGGCATGCAACAATTTTTTCTAATATTTTAGAGAAAATGGGTAGCAGGGAAATGGGACGAGCTTACGAAACGCAGGATATAACGGAGGTGGTAGTCTTGATTCCGGCCCCAGAAATGAGAAAGAGGAAAATTAACAGAAAAAGAAGAAAAGAGAAATTTCACACAAAACATAATATTGCGTCTTCTTGGCATTTAATCCTTTCAATATCAGCAAAAATAATACTTGTCCTGAGTTATATGGAACCATTGCATACCAAGTAACAGAATATATTTACTCCATGACGTAATAAAGACGCCCTCTGTATTCTCAAAAAAAAAAAAAGAGGATCCAACATCCGTTTCCCCTATCCTGAATAAGTTCTATTATTGACACAACTTTTAAGACCGATTTCTTAAATAATGTAAACCTAGGATACCATATTTTTAGTTAGCTAGACACACAAATGGACTTCATAAACGCATCTGACGCGGTTCTGTGTATGTCTAGGATCCCCCCGTTTTGGCCCAATTTCTTACAGTGTAAACCTAGGATACCATATTGTTAGTTAGCTAAACACACACATGGATTTCATAAATACATCTGACGCGGTTCTGTGTATGGTCAGAATTCCCCCATGGGAAATACTAACCATAAACGCATTTGACGCGGTTCTGTGTATGGATAGGATCCTCCCATTTTGGCCCGATAATTTAAACAGTGTAAACCTAGGATACCATATTGTTAGTTAGCTAGACACACAAATGGACTTCATAAAAGCATCTGACGTGGTTCTGTGTATAGCTAGGATTCCCCATGGGGGATACTAGCCATACACAGAACCGCGTCAGATGCGTTTATGAAATCCATTTGTGTGCGTCTAGCTAACTAACAATATGGTATCCTAGGCTTACACTGCTTAAGAAATCGGGCCATAATAGGGGGATCCTAGCCAAACATAGAACCGCGTCAGATGCGTTTATGAAGTCCATTGTGTGTGTCTAGCTAACTAACAATATGGTATCCTAGGATTACGCTGTTTAGGAAATCGGCCTTTCATGAATCAGAAAGGGGCTTCTTTTAATTAGCATTTTTGTCCTCTGCACAACGGTTCCCCAGACGGTGAACAAAAACCTGAGGGACTACATCATTATTAAATATGAAGTGGTTTACCGCTGTGATTTCTTTTTGCGCCTCTTCATATATTTTTACTAATTAACCCCGGATTTTCATATGAATGGGTTCCTTGTTCATCATCATCATCATTATTATTATTATTATTATTATTATTATTATTATTATTATTATTATTATTATTATTATTATTATTATTATTATTATTATTGTGGTTGTTGCTGTCGATATTGTTGCTGTTAGAAGTGTGCACGAAACTAAAGAAGTATTATTGAAATACATATATAACACAAATTGCAAAGAAGTTTTTTCACTGGTAAATGCCAGTAAAAATAAATAAATAAATATTAATAATTAAATATTTTCTTTTATGAGAGTGACACCAAGATGGGCAAAGAAAATAGCCCTCATCAGGCCTGAGCACGAAGAATCATAGTGCAAATAGAATCAGATATGGAAAGTGTTGTGACTTGTCAGGTGTGAAGGGATGATGAGAGATGTGTAACGAATATGCAAAAATATTCTGTGTAGATGTATGCACAGAAGAGGATCCGTAACCGAAGGAAGATTTAACTTCGAGCTGTCCAAGACAGTCCTATGTAAGTCTAAAAGACCTTCAGCTGTAGTATTGCAAAGGGCGGTGCTGCCATGGTTCAATTATTGGGAAGAAATAATCTTTGATTCCAAAATATGTAAGGGAGTTTTGTATAACAACAAGATAATAATAATAATAAATGTGCGTGACCTTTACGTGCCAAAAAGTACCCGACCCGGAAGGGGGATTATGGATGGCTGATTTTTAATGGTGGTGGTTAAAAATAAGGAAATAAGGATATATATATATATATATATATATATATATATATATATATATATATATATATATATATATATACAGTTTTTTTATGATTGTGACACCAGGACGGGCCAAAAAAATATATATATATATATAATATAAAACAGCCCTCATCGGGCCTGGGCACGAAGAATACATAAAGTAAAGAGAAACAGAGATGGAGAGTGTAATGATTTGTCAGCTGTGAAGGGATAATAAAAGATGTGTGATGAATATCCAAGAATATTCAGTGTAGCTGTAGGCATAGAAAAAGAACCGTAACTGAAGGAAGACTTAACATCGAACTGGACAGACCTATTTAAGTTCAAAAAACCTTCAGCTGTAGTATCGCAACGGGCGGCTGGTGCCATGAGCCAACCTACAGTTTAGAGAGAGAGAGAGAGAGATAAACACGAACACAAGTCTGTTCAAATCATTGTACAAATATAGGGACTGTGTTTAAATCTGTTTTTTGCTAGAGTTTATTCTTCAGTGGTCTTGCTTTAAAGATATATATTCTTTAAAAGTTCATTCACAATTCCCCTACACACCCAGGGATTCTCTAAACTATATCTAAATATCTAAGGGGTAACAGGAGAACTACCCCCTGGAGAATTGCTCCTGAGATAATTGAGCAAAACAATTGCCCCAGACAACTGCTCCACAGAACAAGTGCCTCCAGATAAGCGCCCCTGGATAATTACTGAATTCATTCTCCGAAAAGGAGAATCGTCAAATAATAAGATTTAGGTTATGTCAGTGGAGCAAGGAAGAGAGCTTGCAAAAGATAGGGATGAGTGGAGAAAGACTGTGTATAGACGACACGGGTCAAAGGGATTTCTCGCACCTGCTGGTAGGTGAACTGTGTTGGACGGGTGTGAGAGGAGTTGCCAAGTGATGAAGTTATGGGGGTAAACCAGCTGCGGGTGTTGGGATCTTTGCCAGCCTACAGAGTGGAAGTGCTAAGTAGGATGGAAGGGAAGAAAATGTGGCAACCTTTTATTCCCAAGGAACAAAGAGGAGTGGTTGAGGTATGTGTGGATCGTGGTGAATGTGTTTTTCTTGGCTCGGCCATCCTCCTTACAAGGGGGAATGAGACCATGTATATGTATGTATGTAGGTTAGGATAAGCTAAAGTTTGTAGTGTAGGCAATTTTAATTGCAGAAATATATATATATATATATATATATATATATATATATATATATATATATATATATATATATATATATATATATATATATATATTGGAAAAAAGTAACCATCCGGGACAGTTTCCTTATGGGATAGGTGTCCTGTGAAGGCAGTTATTCTATGGGCCAATTGTTTTTGGGGCAATGTCGGGGGCAGTTGTCCTAACAGGAGGTTCGTAAAGTTTCTCTTCGCCAGAGTCAATTCGAGAGAGTACTGGCATGCCACGAGTGGATATTAGCCCCTGTCAAATCAACAGGTTGAGTGAGTGCATTCTTAAGAGGCCTCGTACTAATCTGCCTAAGGTGGTTTTAATAGCCTCTCTTCGCGAAAGCCATTTGAAATCAAACTGAAAACAGTATTAGTATATCTCTGTGGAGAGTGAAAAAGTTCTTAACATAAAATATAGGTGCTTAAGATTTTGAATACAGCAATAAATGGAATGACGAAGAGGCTGCCAGAGAAATTAACATTTCTTGATATATTGCCAGCATTTCATCTAGCTGTTCCTCTTTTGCAGAGTAAAAGTGTTAAAATTTCATGAACTGAACTTGGAAATATTCATCACAACAGACATACATGTCGATGACTTAGAAAAGGAGTACATTAATATCAGGATGTGTGGCTGGACAAATGCAGGGACTGAAATTTATTTAAAAATAAAATCAAGTATCAGCGCTGTGTGATTGATTCAAAAAATGCATTGATTCAAAATTTTGGCAAAATTGGTCTTAGCTAATTCACGTTTACCAATATCAAATACATCTGATGAAAGAGTATTTAGTCAGGTTGATTAAGTTTTTATTTTTTATATAAAAAAATAAAATGGTAAACAAGCTTTTAAAGAGCATCTGGATGATAAGGTCACATTTAATGTTGAACACTGCCTGTTGTAAAGATATTCTCGTCCCAGAAGATATGCTGAGAAATTTCAATAATAGCATGTTGTGTGATCATGAGAATCAACACGAGGAATGGAATAGCAGTAAAGCTGGAAAACCACTCTAGATATTGACACAATGCTTAGGGGAAATAGGTGTCCAGGTCTGTGTCTTAGCTACAAAAAAAAAAAAAAAAAAAATATATATATATATATATATATATTTTATTTATTTTTTATTTACTCAGATAACTGTACATGGGGACATGTGCACATGGGCACTCCCAGTCATATTGCAGTTGATAACATTACAATCTATGTGGTTATGTATAAATAACATACTAATAGAATTTGCAATTAATTTTAACTATCATAGCAAGTAATTAATAATAAAATATAGTGTAATAATTGAAGAGTACTTGAAGAGTAATCATTGTGACAATATTTTCAATAGCCCTTGTTGAGTGCTATCATTAAGTTGCATTTCACTTTTCAACAGTACTACTGCAGACAATTTGAAGCAGATATAGAATAACAATTTTCAGGTTAGAATAATAAGTAGGTACATACATATATATATACACACACATACATACACACACACACACACACACACATATATATATATATATATATATATATATATATATATATATATATATATATATATATATGCATGCATTAATTAGATGAGCAATAGAAACACCACTGGGGCTTCATAGCCATACATATCAAGGAGAGAGAGAGAGAGAGAGAGAGAGAGAGAGAGAGAGAGAGAGAGAGAGAGAGAGAGAGAGAGAGAGAGAGTTTGTAGTATTCATTTCAGCAA
>JAXCGZ010012900.1:0-11603 GCA_037179515.1 Halocaridina rubra
AATGATATACGTACGTACAGTATAACTCACAGTATTGCATCATACGAAATAGTGTTCGATAGCGTACAATGTATTGGGGTCGCAGCTACGTGAGCTAGCATATATATTTATATTTCCAGTAGTTTCATGATTTTATTGATAAAAAAAACGCATTTATTAGCCAAAGAATAATAAAATAGTAAAAAATAGTAAAAAACATAAATACTAACAGTATTGCAACATGTAAAATACGATACCGCTATCAGCGTTTTGGACAAAGACTCGTTCAGTCTAACTCACGTTTTGCTTGCGTTCGATAGCGTACAATGTATTGGGGTTGAAGCTACGTGAGCTAGCATATATATTTATATTTCCAGTAGTTTCATGATTTTATTGATAAAAAAAAAAACGTATTTCTTAGCCTAAGAATAATATAACAGTAAAAAATAGTAAAAAACATAAATACTAACAGTATTGCAACATGTAAAATACGATACCGCTATCAGCGTTTCGGACAAAGGCTTCCACCATCTTCCATTGTCTCGCCTCACTCGTGTGCGCCATTCATGTTATGCTTATTATTATTAATATGTTTTGCTTGTGATTTTTTACTAGCATATTTTAACCTTTGCAATGCCTCCCAAGCATCCTTCATCTTCTAAGGCTTCTTGTTGTGAGCCTAAGTGGCAAAGGAAAATGTTAACCATTGTAGATAAAGTTAAACTCTTAGATATGTTGAAAGAAGGAAAAAAGTTTGTGGATGTCGGCCGCTATTTTACGTAAACGTAAATATTATTGTAAAATACTGTACCTATGTATGTCAAGTCATCATCACCTCATTCATGGTAAGTTTTCCTATCACTTTCATAAAAAAAATTACGTTGCTTGCTGTTATTTATAATGTAAAGGGTGTTTTTTTAACAGTACAGGGAGGGTTTATACAGTGCAAACGTAAAAATACATTAAAATATCTATGTACATATAGGCTGATCCTACTCCACGGATTTCCGGGTTCGCGCCGGGTCCCGGAACCGAACTACCGCGATAAGTGAGGCAACACTGTAGTCTAATTTCAAAAAATAATTCTTTCAATATCTTGCTCTGACCATTGATTAAGAACTTCTGTATACAGTATTTAGTCTGGAGGTTATTTCTCTCAACCCAGATATTTCATACTAGCAAACACCACTTTTAATTTACATGGAGCTACTTAGACTAGATATTGAGATGGAAAACCTTGCCTTTAAACAGATATCTATTTTATCTATATATAATTAATTAAAATACTTTTAGGAAACTATAACATTTCTATAATAAGCTCCTACCCATTTGCAGGATGCCATCTACCTGCTAGAACTGCCTTACTATCTTTGCCATAATGGAATATTATCACAGAGGCTTTATTTACCAGAGGGACTAAATTCCCAATGCCAAGACTCATTATGAGTGGCAAATGACAAGAACACATATGGGAGAAAGAGGTCTAATTATATCATGATCGTACAAAGCTGAGTTACAGTTCTGATACATAAGGTTTAGATTTTTCGAATTAAAAAGAGCAAGAGACATGAGAGGATATATAATGCTCAGGAACATATGAATTGTTTGCATCCAATAATGTGTCACAAATGGCAAAAAGGGCAGAGATCAGTCTAGAACATCTGTCATCTTTTAAGTTCTCTCTAGGAATGCTTCCGAAAAAAGTACCCTAGGTGCTCTCATGAGGAGGTATTATAGAAAAGCCATCCATTGGACCTGTCCCTGCTAACTCAGCATGTTTCAAGGTCAAGAGATAGTTACTGGTCTCGCTCTGGATCTCAGAAGGATGGAAATTGTTAAATATATAATACTCAACTTAAAACTGACACTTGTCTGGTGCAACATAGTGTAATATAATAAGCTATCTGATTTCCATAGGGGCTCATAGGACAAAAAGAGTTCAGTGTTCCAGGTGTCACAAGTTTGGGCACCTCAGTAAGGGATTTAATTGTTCAAAAGTCACAGGTGCAAGTTCTTCATTGATAGAGCTGTCTAAGGTTACAGGTAACATTACAGTGAAGCCCGGTTCATATAAAAACTATAAAAAATACTGGTAGCAGTAAGATAACCGTAAACAAATGTGTATTACAGAACTTTTAATTAGGGAATAATGAATGCTCATATAATTTTTTGACTGTTGATGTACTCAATTTAGATGGCATTAGTAAGAATATTGGCATGGTTTCTGGAACTTTAGATGAGGGCAACTCGCAAAGTGGCATTGAAAAGCCAGTACTATCACAGAATGTAAGGTTAATAACTTTGAAATTTCCTCATTACCCCTACTGTTCCAATTACGTTTGGATTTTCTGCAGAAGATATGGCTCTCCTCCTTTCCCAAGGAGATAGCGTCCATTTTTTATAATGTCAAATGAAATCTGCAACATAAAAAATAGGAGTTTGCCAGGTCAACCTTTACTGCCTTCAAACGAAACAAAACAAACAAACAAACTTTATTTCCATTTCAATACAATGGGTATTCGTAAGCCAGGGCAAGCCCCAACCCCCCACTGTGGTGTCCAACCACAGCAGTTCCTGCCAGTAAACAGCTTAAACTCTCGGTCTTGGACGGGAACCGATCTTTAGACCTCGTGAATGCGAAGCCAGCACGTTACCACTGTACTAGCCAGCAGGCTAGTACAGGATCACTATTAGGAGAGTCTTTCTTTGATTTTCTGTTATCAAAGATTCTCTAAATGGAAGAATTGGATAAATCCTTACACCAAGGCTTTATGAAGATGACTCTGATACAGAGTTATTCAAGTTCATTAAAGGTCTTTCACAGACAAACCTAGATAGAGCCAACCCTTGATAAAATTCAATTCTAGGAATACTGGAATCCATCCTCAGCACTTCCAGAGCTTCACACTTGAGCAATCAGGCAAAAGCCATGATGCTTACCTCCCATGCTTCAGCCTATGGAAACAGTGAGCTAACAGCTTGCAGAAGAGGATACAGCTGCCTCAGGGACTTTGCAGATGGCTTCCTGTCAATTCAGCTAGATACAGTCTGCTCGGCAAAGATTCAATCTCCCACACATTGAAGGAAGCCAGTTTAGAAAGCCTAAAAACCACTTTAACATCTTCTCTCATTGCAAGACAGGCTTTATTTTTCTTTATCATCACACATGGAGAGTTATAATATGCAAGTGCCTACAAACTCCTATATTTTCCCATAAGGCCATCCCATCCAAAATGTAAAGCTTTCTCCCTTTCATAAAGAATATTACCATTAAACATGCATTCAACTTGATGGTATTCTCATAAGGTTTTTGTGCATCACAATCTAAAAGACATTCTGGGAAGTGTGAGAGCATGCTTCCTATATAATAAAAACGCAGTCAATGAGAGCAGTGAATCATAAAGATATGAGATGTTCCAGTGAGTTGCATACAGTATTCACCTTATCCTCATTAAATTTAATGTACCTATCCTCCAAATTTGTACCTTTTATGCTCGTCTAAGTGTGCTTTAGAATTTACTTTCAAGTATATCAGGGGGAATAATATTTCCCCATGTTCCTTATTATTAGTTCTTGTATGTAAGAGCCATATACTCCAACACCAATGTGTAGTGTTACATGTACTTTTAAATATTTACAGGTGCTTTAATACTTTATATAATCGCAATGTTACTTATATATATATACACCACTTATCATGCACCCTCCAGTAAAATGGGTTACTCAATATCCTCTGGATACAGGTCATACATACTAATGCATATCTTTGCTTTTTTTTTTTTTTTGTGATAAAGGTTACTATAGTAGCTGTTCAAAGGATAAACCTGCTGTTTAAATGAAAGTAAAAAACTGAAAGGATAAGCAACAAGTCCATAATAGGCTATATTTCCTATCCAAGAAGTCCAGAACTTCCCCTCCATTCTCTTTAGATTTTATGTTTGTAGTACTCTTGATGGAATATATGGAGACATATGTAAAAATGGCATTTTGAGGAAGGAAAATAATATTATAAAGAATTTCCAGGCAGACTGTCAGACCCACCTTTCTTCCCTTATTTACTTCTTGGTAGCCTTATTATAGTCTCGTAAAACTGAATAAAGAAGGCTGGCTTGGTAAGAGCAAAGAAAGGAGGGGATTATTTTTTTAAAAACCTTCATAAGTTAAGACCTAAACTCATATCGTCCACAAAGCCTCTATAACTGATCACCAAAGTGGCCCTTGACTGGAACTATTAGGTCTTTCTCTTTCTTGAGATAGAATAAATTTTGGATTGGCTGCGCCTCCATCAAGGGAGTGACTCTTTGACAGGCTGGCTGGAAACTCAGCAAAATATACTTTTCTTTTCTCAAAGTGCCTGTACCATAAGTTAACGCAAAATATAAAATGGTTAAAACAAAGTTATGAGATGAATTTGAAAAACAAGACAGCATAGAAAAACATGTCTTCTCCAGATTGGAAGAGGTCTAAGCCATGAAAGATTTTGCAAAAGGTTGTGAATTAATTGCCAATAACTATAGCTTTGGAAGCTACAAGGGAAGACTGTGTTCACAATATATTTTTCATGTTGAGATATGATTTTCAAATCTTGTATATACTCAAGCTCTAGTCTTTCAGTTAATTTTGCAAATAAATTTCGTCACCGTATTTTTATTCCAGAGCAATAAGCATTTCTCGTCCACTGACCTCTCACTACCACGTGTAGTTTTTACCATATAAGCCCTTGGAAAATAGTTTCAAGAAAGACAAAAAAAAAAAAAAAAAAAACTGAATTGTCTGAAGAGTTCAAACAATCTATTAGATGAATCACATTATTATTGTTATAGTTACTGAGCTAACAGGTCTTCCTTCAGAAATATTGATATAGTTATAACAATCAAGACACTTTTCTTCTACCATGCAGACTCTGAACAGTAAGTTCAAATAAGAATCTCTTGCTTCATTATTATTATTTTTTTCTAATTTGACAGACCTTGTGCAATATACATCAATCAACAGGAAAATGAGAATAAAAATATTTATGAGTGCTTTCAAAGATGAGAATAAACGTACATCAAAATCTTAATTTTCTGCAAATGGTCATGAAACTGCACCCATTTAGATTTTTAAATATTTTATAAAGCTTTTTATTTTCATGTGTCTTAAAAGAATTACACATTATTTCACCTTCCAATTCATTATTATACTTTTTATATCTTTTTTATGACTGTGACACCAGGATGGGCAAATAATAAATAAATAAATAAAACTGCCCTCACCGGGCCAGGGCACAAAGAATAAAAGCAAATAGAAATAGAGATGGAGAGTGTTGTAACCTGTAAGATGTGAAGGGAAAGTAAGTGATACGTCAAGAATATTTGGTGTAGACATAGGCATAGAAAACGAATCATAACTTAAGGAAGACTCAACATCGAACTGTCCTGGACAGTCCCATGTAAGTCCAAAAGACCTTCAGTTGTACTTGACTGTAATATTTAGATTTTAACTAATAATAACTATGCATTATGATTATTATTTCAAATCTAATCTATATGCTGAAGGTGCAAAACAAGGTGCTTTGCTTTGGTGTACAGTAAAAATAATTATGGCAAAAATACCTTAAACCATATTTTTCCTATTTTACATGTAATGGAAGTACAGGGGTACGTGGTACAAAGATAAATGTACTCACCAACATAAACAACTTTGTATCCTTCAATAATTCCATTTTGATGCATCTTAGGTACTTGTTCCCATCGAACAACAATCGTTGTTGAAGAAGTTGCATTAGCACTGACATCGTCTGGACCAGCACTTGGTACTGGAAACAATTCATAAATTTAAATTATCAAATTTCTCTCTGAATTCTCAATTATTTTCTCAAAAACAGTATACCCTGTCTTGCTAAAGCTAGCAAGGAGGCCAAAATTGAACAACAGAGGGAGGCAAGTAGAGACAAATATCGGTATTATACCGGTATCAAATGAAACATATCAGTATCATTACCGAAGAAACAATACCGGTATTGGGAGTGGGTTCATGTGTAAATGTTTTTTATACACACACACACACAATATATATATATATATATATATATATACATATATATATATATATATATATATATATATATATATATATATATATATATATATATATATATATATATATATATATATATATATATATATATATATATATATATATATATATATATATATATATATATATATATATATATATATTTGCACATATGGTAATGTGCTTATTTGATTATATATATATATACTGTATATATAATATATATATATATATATATATATATATATATATATATATATATATATATATATATATATATATATATATATATATATATATATATATATATATATATATATATGTTTTCACATATGGTAATGTGCTTATTTGATTATATATATATATATATATATATATATATATATATATATATATATATATATATATATATATATATATATATATATATATATATATATATATATATATATATATATGTTTTCACATATGGTAATGTGCTTATTTGATTATATATATATATATATATATATATATATATATATATATATATATATATATATATATATATATATATATATATATATATATATATATATATATATATATATATATATATATATGTTTTCACACATGGTAGTGTGCTTATTTGATTATATATATATATATATATATATATATATATATATATATATATATATATATATATATATATATATATATATATATATATATATATATATATATATATATATATATATATATATATATATATATATATATATATATATATATATATATATATATATATATATATATATATATATATATATACTGCTGGAGTACCACATCCCACCCTCCCCCCTCTTCCACAACTTATGTCACCTCATACTACCGAATCCCCTACTTCCCCTACCACAGGTTGCCTCTACAAGGCACCCCATGATAACAGCAGATGCCAATCAGAACTGCGTCACAATAATTCACCACTCATTTCTATTCCTAGCACGCTCAATTGCCTCTCTCCCATCCATTCTCCTATCATTCAAGGCCCTCCTTACTCCATCCATCCACCTCAACCTAGGCCTCACTCTGGCATTTCTCCCATCACATCCGATTTCATTACCTTTTTCAGTAGTCGTTCATTTTCCGTCCTCTCTACATGACCAAACTATCTCAAAACATTTATATCTACTCTAGCTGCCAAATCTCTCCTTACACCCATTCTCCCAATCACTTCCTCATTCCTAATCCTATCCAACTGCGATACACCAGTCATACTCCTCACACATTTCATCTCAAACACATTCAGTTTCTGTCTCTGTTTCTTTCATTCCCATAACTCTGATATATATATATATATATATATATATATATATATATATATATATATATATATATATATATATATATATATAATTATCTTCTTTATCACCTCCTTCTAAAGTTTTACTCAAGAAAACTGCAGAGATAGACTTTTGAAAAGGCTTTTCTCCAAAAATAATGTATAGTTGGATCAGCACGAAAAAGGAAGTGTAAGCCAACAAGAACCTGGGTGCTCTAAAGATGCAGTGGGAATAGGAGCTGGAAAAGGGGCAAATGATGACCCATTGCTTGCAGAATATTTGCAAGAAATATAAGATTTCGAGACAATTCCACTGACAAAGGAACCTTCAGCACATTTAGATGTCAACATGGAATTTAAGAGTTTTGAAGTAACGTTAAAAAGAACAGAGAACCTAGACAAGCTCAATAATGCATTACTTTCAATCAAGCCTACAAGTGTAGAATCTGAAAAAGCGTTTTCAGCGGTGGGGTTGTACCGCAAGAAACTGAGGTCAAATCATTCAGAAAATTCTCTGAATAGTCTTTGTCTTCTCAAGTCTGTATTCCAAAATGAAAAATAATCTGATGTTTTTTTTTTTCATTAAAAGGTTGTTATACTCCTTGTATTACGGAGGTAATGATATTTTTTCAATAAACTTTTATTTTCATTACTGAGTATTGCACTGAATTAGGAAATTCACATTTTCTTACCATATAATAATTTTTTAGTTTGAATAAAGCTTTCATTAAAAAAATATTGTCATGCACTGGAAAAAAGCATTATATACTTTTTTGAACTAGTTCTTTTATAGTTTGAACTGCTTTTTTTTTTTTTTTTTAAGAGTGTGACACGGGACAGGCAGAAATTGCCCTCATCAACAAAGGCCCGGGCACGAGAAAATACCAAGACGAAGGAAAAGAAAAAGGTTAAGGGCAAGGCAGAGATGAGGTAATGTCACACAAAGGAAAACGACAGACAGAAAATAACAGTCAAAGTAAAGAGGACCCAGAGATATGGAGGACTAGGCTCTTGAGATGACGATAGATCTGCTTTTTGAAGGATGAAAGGTCATAAGAATTAGGAAAGACAGAAGGAGGAAGAGAGTTCCAGAGTCTGGAGGTAGATGGGAAGAAGCAGTCGCTGCACCGACCAATCCGCGAGCTACAAATCTCGACACAGTACCTGTGAGATGAGGCCGCTTGGCGAGTGTTACGCGGCCTCGGCAGTGGAGGAGGGATGCAGCTCGCCAACTCATCAGAGCAACGATGGAAGTAGTAGCGATAGAAAAGCGAAAGGGAAGATACCTTACGGCGAAGAGAGAGAGAGAATCCAGGTTAGAAGTAAGAGAAGGATCATTAATGAGTCTGACTGCCTTAGATTCAACTCTATCAAGAAGATAAGTAAAGGAAGAAGCACCCCAGATCTGTGAGCAGTATTCTAAGCAGGGGCGGATAAGACCTTTGTAAATTTTAAGTAACTGCAATGAGGAAAAGCAATAACGAAAACGAAACAAAACCCCCAATTTTTAGGATGAAGATTTAGAAAATTGGATTATGTGATTCCTCCAAGACAAGTTAGAGGCTATATGGATTCCTAATATATTGATAGAGTTAAGAGGGTAAATTTCATTAGTTTCGAAAACAATAGGGTTATCAGGAGGAGAAGAAGATAAAGAGATAGCCAGAAACTGTGTCTTGGAGGCATTGAATTTAACTAAATTTTGAGTACCCCATTCAGATACTCTCTGCAAATCGGAGTTAAGAGTAGAAGAAAGAGTGATACGAGATTGATTACGAGTAACAGATGAAGGTTGTGAAGAAAATGCAGAGGAAAAGTGAAGGGTAGAATCATCGGCAAAGGCATGAAGAAGAGAGGAAGATGGGGATTGTAGAAGATCATTGATGAAGAGAAGGAAGAGCGTAGGTGAAAGAACAGAGCCCTGTGGAACACCACTGGAAACAGAGAAAGGGCTAGATGTCGTGCCATCAACAACTACAGATATAGAATGGTCAGTAAGAAAACTGGAAATCAGAGAACAGAAAGAATGGGTAAAGCCATAGGCAGGGAGTTTGGCCAACAGAGCCTTGTGCCAGACTCTGTCAAAAGCCTTAGAGATATCAAGGGCGACGACAAAGGATTCCCCATAGTTCCTAAGAGAAGATGACCATACATGGGTAAGATAGGACAGGAGATCACCAGTGGATCTTGCCTTGCGGAAGCCGTACTGGTGATCGGAGATAAGTGAGTTAGATTCAAGGCGTTTCAAGAAGTGAGCATTGAGCAAAGTTTCGAAAACTTTAGCAATAGAGGAGGTTAGAGCAATAGGTCGGTAGTTAGAAGGAATAGAGCGGTCACCCTTCTTAGGAACAGGTTGAACTAGAGCATGCTTCCAAGATGAAGGATAGATACTGGTTGACAGAATGAGGCGAAAAAGACGGCAAAGCACAGGAGCCAGTTCATCTGCAAACTCCTTAAGGAACCTTGCAGGGATACCATCGGGACCAGATGCCTTGTTTGTCTTTAGTGAGAGAAGAACCTTATGAACTTTGCGTGAAGAAAGGATAAGGGAGGGCATAGGGTTAGAGAGGGGAAAAGACTGAGGAATCGTTGATAGAAGAGTTGGCAGAACAATGAGAGCCAAAGAGAGTGGCTTTGTCAGTGGGAGAGCAAGCTATAGAACCATCACAACGAATGAGAGGGGGAAAGCTTGAGTTACAGAAGTTTTTGGAGAGGTTTTTGGCTAAGGACCAGAAGCATTTGTCAGTGGGAGAGGAGTTAAGGTCATCAACTTTCCTTCTTATAAAGGAAGCCTTAGGCCTTCGAATCTGAGCTGTACAGCGATTCCTAGCTATAATAAAAGTGGAGCGAGTTAAATCGGAAGGAGAGGCTTGATAAGATCAGTGAGCCTGATTCCTAGCCTGGATAGCCATGGAGCAGGCACGATCAAACCAAGGTTTAGGGGGAGAGAAAGTTTTTGTAGAAGAGGGGATGTACGCCTCCATTCCCGCGGTCACGATCTCGGCAACTTTTACAGCTACCCGATCAGGGTTGCGGGACCGAAAGCAGTAGTCATCCCATGGGAAGTCAAAGAGAAAGTTACGCAAATTTTCATATTGGGTTCGCTCGAAGTGCCAAAGGCGGCGTTGAGTAGGAGGGATTGGTGGTGGGGGAGCGAAAATGGAAGAGACAGAGATCATGGAGTGGTCAGATTTACCAAGAGGGGAAAGCACAGAATAAGAGTAGTTTGAAGGGTTAGAAGTAAAAAATAGGTGAAGAGTGTTTGCAGCATGTTCGTGACGATCAGGAACGCGAGTAGGATGTTTGATAATTTGCTCCAGATCGTGAGTAATAGAGAAAGCAAGAGCCTCGCTTCCTCCCACATCAGTGTGAGAAGAATGAAGCCACTCACTGTGGTGTACATTGAAGTCTCCAATGTAGAGAACTTCGGCATGTGGGTGAGAAGATAGCAAGGACTCATGGCACGAGGAGAGATATTCAAAGAAAGACACAAACTCGGTGGAGTTTGGAGAACAGTAGCAGAAGCAAAGGATGATAGTGGTAGTGGAGAGATAGACTTTTAGCCAGAGTACATCAAAGTCAGGAGATTCAAGGTCCATGAGCCTCACAGTAGGAGTGTTAATGTTGCAGTAAGCACAGACCCCACCTTTGGAACGAAAACGAGTATACAGATTATAGTGGGAGATTTGGAAAGGGTCAGTGGAAGCATTTATAGACAACTGGGTTTCAGATAGGAGGAGGAGGTTAGGGAGGAAAGTGCCCAAGTGCTGTTCCACAGACGAAAGATTAGAGTTCAGCCCAAGAATGTTTGAATAGTGAAGAGTGAAAGAAGCAGATCTATTGGGAGGTGCAAGGTTAAGAGCAGAACCATTACTACCACCAGGCGTGTCTGCCCTCAAGCCAATGGTGGAGTCAACACGATCCCCGGAGATTCTTCGCACCCCACTATGCCGGGTACTGGGGGCCATTAGTTGTGAACCTTCCAAAAATAATGACAAAAATGTGAGGAAAAGGAAAGTAAAAGAGACAGATAAGCAGAATGTTGTGACTTGTCAAATGTAATGGAACAGCAAGAGATGTGTAATGAATATGCCAGAATATTCAGTGTAGATGTAGGCATGAGGAAAGAACCGTCCTGAAGGAAGACTCAACCTGGAACTGTCTGGACCAGTCCTAGTTGCATCCTAATACCTTCAGTCGTAGTCTTTCAACGGGCGGCTGGTGCCATGGCCAACCTACTATT
>JAXCGZ010012901.1:0-11571 GCA_037179515.1 Halocaridina rubra
TAATAATAATAATAATACTTTATTTCCAACATACATTGGGTATTCAAATATGGGTGTACAATTAAAATTTACAAGTAAAATCTTCCTTTAAGAGTAACTTCTTAAGATTATATTTAAAAGTATACACTGAACCAGCATTTTTTAGTTCTCTGGGAAGCTGATTATATAAATGAGGTCCACGAATGTTTATATCTCTTGAGCCAATATCAGTTTTAGACCTTCGTACTAATAAATCTTCCCCTTGACGGGTAGTTAACCCGGTAACTGAGCTTACTGTAGAAAAATTATACAAGCAATCAGGAATATTGTTTCTTAGTATATTAAAAACAAAGGTACATATATCAAAAACATATTTATCTCTAATCTTTATCCATTCTAGATCTTTTAAAACAGGAGAGATGTGCTCGTATTTTCTTACATTGCCAACAGCCACTCGTGCTGCAAAGTTTTGTAACTTTTGTATTCTTTGTAATTGAGTCTTATTTGTACATCCCCAAACTTTGAGACAGTAATTAATTAAACTCATAGCTAAGGACTGGACAATTATTATACGAGTTGATGTTTCAAATGAGTCTTTTACCCTATTTAGATATATTAGAGTACCCATTACTTTTTTATAAATTTCATCTATATGCATTTCAAAATTCATGTAACGGTCAAAATAGACACCTAGGTTCTTTACCGAGTTCATTGGCTTAATGATATTACCGTTAAAATTTATATGAAGATTGTCATCAACTTCTGATAATAATTGTCTGGATCCGATAAGAATAGATTGGGTTTTAGTTTCATTAAGTAACAGACCATTTTTAGAAAGTAACGTTTAGCCATATACAAAATTTCTTCTGCTCTACGAATAATATTTTCTAAATCATTAATTTCTCCTTCAATTAAGATTTGAGTATCGTCAGCATATTGAATGACATAACAGTTAGGTAAATATTTTACTAGATCGTTTACATATATTAGAAAAAGTATAGGTCCTAGGATCGATCCCTGAGGGACCCCAAACAATACCTTCTTGGAACTTGAAACTGTATCTTTTATTCTGACTGACTGGTAGCGGTTTTTTAAATAGTTCTCGAACCAGCTTGGGTCAATGTTCATTTTTTTGCATTTTTCTAATAATATACTATGGTTTACACTATCAAAAGCTTTAGAAAGATCGAGTAGTAGTAGCAATGATATTTTCTTATTATCTATATTTTTGTATATTTCATCTGATATTTTCAATAAGGCAGTTTCAGTTGATAATTTTGGCCTGAAACCGTGTTGACTTTTTGCAATAAGTTTATTTTTTTCAAGAAACTCACTTAACTGATTTGCAACAATCTTTTCAAGTATCTTTGATAAAATTGGTAGTAAAGAGATTGGTCTATAGTTAGAGACGTCGTCAGGATTTCCATTTTTAAAACCAGGAATTACATGGGGATTTTTCCATAAATCTGGGTAGATATTGGTAACTATGGAAGTATTGATTATTACCGTCAGATAATAAGCTATTACAAATAATGAATCTCTAATAAAACGAAAACAAATTCCATCTGATCCATATGCATTAGAGTCTTTCAGATTTTTTATTACTAAGATTACTGTATTACAATCTACTGTAGTAGGGTTAAAGACATCAGTACTTCTATTGAATGCACTATGTTCTTCCAAATTTACATTATTATTATTATTGCTACCATCATCACTATTATCATTACCATTACTACCACCATCATTATTATTTACACCATTATCAACATTTCTATTATTATTACTACTACCATCATCATTATTATTACCACCATTACTATTATTGATTTCATTTATTATTTCTTTTTTTGTTTTTTCAAAGGTTTTTTTCCCCACTTCAGCGAAAAAATTATTGAACTCTTCTGCTTTAGCACTTACATCTACCTCATCGGGTATAATTGATATGTTACTACTTTTATTACAGTTATTGGAAAGCATGGTTTTAGCAATTTTCCATGTATCAGAGATATTGCCTTTAGCGTTTTGAAATTCATTTTTGTAATACTGTTTCTTACTGTTACTTAATAATGATTTTACTTGTTTCTTATGCTCTGTAAACTTTTCTCTTAAAGGGATATTATCTCTTTGTAGTTTTACTTCATTTTGTAGTTTGTCTCTTTCTTTCATAATGTTTTTTATG
Source organism: Halocaridina rubra (assembly GCA_037179515.1). Classification (NCBI taxonomy): domain Eukaryota; kingdom Metazoa; phylum Arthropoda; class Malacostraca; order Decapoda; family Atyidae; genus Halocaridina; species Halocaridina rubra. The sequence continues at coordinate 2,162 of JAXCGZ010012901.1, forward strand.
TCATCTGTTATCCAAGGAGCGGGGGGACGAAATATTTCTCTTGTCACGAGTGGTGCACATCGATCTATACATGATGATAAGACACTGGTTAAAATTCTTACTTGTTTATTTATATTATCGGTATATAGAATTTCATTTAATTTATGTACTTCATTCATAAGTAGACTACAAAGTAATTCTTGTGAATAATTTCTTAAGCATCTGAATGTTTTAAAGATTGGTTGTCTCTTTGGTTTGCGAATATTTAGGGACGTTACAATTTCCTCGTGGTCTGCTATAGGGCTTGGCATTACGTCACACTTAGTTATCATATGTTTGGAGTTTGTTATTACTAGATCGATTTGGGAAACTGAAGTGGGAGTGATTCTAGTTGGTTTATTTATAATCTGTTCTAGATTTAAATTCTTAATAAGTCTACTCATTTTATTTTCTCTTTTTAGTTGATCATCATTAAAATCGCCATATATAAAAACTGGTTTGTTTTTTAAAATTATCTCCTTAAAAACGTCCAAAATATAGCTAAAGGAGGTTACCGAGGCTTTGGGGTGGCGGTACACGCAGCCTATGATAATAGAAGGAAACTTTTTATGTTGGACAGAGATCCATTTATCTTCCACTCCTTCGTGCTTCTCAGTTTCAAGATTTAGTTCAGTGGCCTTCAAATAATTTTTAACATATAAACATACACCTCCACCTCTACCACTGTCATAGCGATAAATATTATATGAAGGAATATTAATAAATGCATTATTAATTGACGGATACAGCCATGATTCGCTAATGCAAAGAACATCAATATTTTCTTGTACAAGCTTATGTTCAATTTCTAGTATATGGGATAACAGGGATTGTGCATTTATATGTACGACAGATAATCTATCATTATATTTACAAGTAACTTTCACATCGACAGCAGTAACAGCAACAGCAGGAGACGAGGTATTACCATGTTTCATTGGGGTGGTATCCATAGTCATAGTTGTAGTTTCGACTGTATGATTCTGCTGGGAATTCATCATTGTAGTGTGTTCTGGGGTTAGCCCATGGATCCTGGTGTCTGTACCTGCCGTTGGATGTGTAATGCTGGTTTGAGTACGTGCCGTGGTATGATCGGGCCTTCCCAAAGTTTGTATGCCTAGGTGAGTGTCTAGGGTTGTAAGAGCCATCACTCCAGGAGAAGTCTCTTGTGCTTGGACGGCGATAAGAGAGGTTTGTATCGTGTCTCTTTCTGTAGTCTCGCATATAGGGGATTGTTCCATTTGCTCTTTGCTGTTTATTTTGGTATGACCATTGTTTGCTCCCACGAAATGGCTGGACACTTGTGCCTGTAGGCCATTGATTCAGTTTGTAAGGCACATATTCAAATCCTTTCGATATCGTTATTGCGAAGGAAACCCAGTTTGGTGTGCGATAAAGCTCCTTAATCAAGACTTCTTCAGAAGGAATGCCTTGATTTGTCAGTGTATTACGTATCTCTCTCTCAAAGGGGTTGCCAGGAATGCGAATATATATTTGAGCTGTAACCCTTGCACTTGCATTATTTGGCAACTGTGGCTGTGGGGGAGAGGACTTCGATGGAATGTTTAGAGTAGAGATTGCTGCTATTTTGTCTTTTCTGTTTTCTTCATTGTTTCGCAGTCTATTGCTGGGTTGGTTATTTGTGCTGGAAGATATAATTTGGGTGTCCTGGTTAGTGACAGTTGCTGTGTTGTTAGGAGTAGTGGAGATTGACTCTATATCTTCTTCGCTGTTTTGCAACTCTTTACCAGGTTGGTTGTTTGTGCTGGGAAGAATCTTGTTCTGGTTAGTGCCTGTTGTTGCGTTGTTAGGAGTAGTGGGAAAGGACGTTGTTGTTTCATCACTATTTTGTAACCTGTTACTGATTTGATTATTTATGCTAGATGGTGTATTCAGGTTGTCTTGATGGCTATCACTTTTATCTGGATCTACTTCTTCTTCACTACCACTGTCACATTCATCACTCAATGCACTGAAGAAATTGTGAGTAGAGACAGAAAACCTAGCTTGCCGAACCTGAGGGTTGTTGATAGAAGGGACATCATCACTGTTAGGTGACAGCACTGAACTGAGAGGTGGAGATGTTTCTAATAGCAGTTTCAACCTAGAATTATCTCTTTTAAGTAGGACAATGTCAGATTCTAGTAAACCCACCTTGTGTTGTAAGGCTTTCACCTTTTCAGCATCTGCTTCCAAAATTTTCACCTTATCTGCAAGACTTTCTATCATTCGATGTAGGTCTCCTAGGTCGTGTGTTTTTTTAGACTCTATGGATTTTACAACCGAAGTTTGAGGTTGAAAGAGTTTGTCAAGTTCACCATTTATTTCATTCATTGAGATATTCAGGACACTTGCGCTAAGAATGATTATGTTTGTAATTATATCTTTTTTTACTCGTTTTTTTATGATGTGTTTACCACTGTATTGGGGAAAGAGTTCCACTACCTTCGAAAGCAAAAGTTGACTTGTTTTGTACAGAGTGACTTTTTTAATTTTTTCCAATTCCCTTCTGATGTCCTCACGTGAATATACGCATATTCTGTCCAGAGATGATATAAACACTTCGGGAAAGTTATCAGTATTTACACACGTAAGGTCAGAAAGGTCAACATTTTCCGATGAGGACATTCTGGTGTGAATGGGAGGGAAACTGCGGTATGAGGGGAACTGCAGGTTCACCTAAGAAAGGTCCTTTTTAGGTCGGTCGCGAGAGGTTGTGGTTGAAATCGGTAACACTGGGAGAGACACTCTCAACGGTTTCTGTTATGTTATAAGATTATAATGAATTTTCTTTGTATCTTTTTAAACACTAAAGTTGTAATAATCACTCTGACTTAAATTTGAAGATTTATATTTCAGTATGCTTTCGTTAATTTTATAGCTGTGCATTTAAACTCTGTCACTTGATAAACGCAATATTATCGGGAGCTCAATGCGTACACGTCCTCTCAGGAAAACGAATTGGTGTGGAAAAAAAAAAAAAAAAAAAAAAAAAAAAAAAAAAAAGAGAGAGAGAGAGAGAGAGAGTTGACATCGCATTAAACAGTAATCGGAAAGTGAATGACTGACAAATACAGACAGGCACAGACATGTATATCTAGATTTTATAGATGGCGATGGTTTATATCCCGAAATGGCTGGAGGGTTAAGCAAGTTCTCACAGACAAAACAGACAGTCCGTTAAAGGTGAGAGGAGAAGGATTGTAATTTTAAGAGTTTGTGACAGACAAAACAGACAGTCTCCCAAAAGTGGAAGGAGAGGGCTGGTGATTTAGCGCTTGACAGACAAAACAGATGAATGAAAAGAGATGAAATGAGAGGAATTGTGATATTGGAGTTTATGACAGACAAAACAGACAGGCTGTTAAGGGTGAAAGGAGAGAGATATTTTCATTAATATTTATGACAGACAAAGGAAATAATTTGTCAGAGGTGAAATGAGAGGCAGGTTTGTGTCATGCTTAGTTACTGACGGATGAATAGACATATCTCGAACGGAGAGAGGGTTTTGAGGAGTAGAACTGATGACAGACAAATCCGACACATCGTTTGAATTGAGACCTAATGTTCAGTTAGTAGTGATACCGACAGACAAAACAGAGTCTTAGCTAAGATAGAGTTTGGAGTGATAAAATTTACGACAGAAAATTGGACAATATCTCTGATTATGAGACAAAGAGCTTTGGGGTCATTAGTTTATGACGGACAAAACAGACATGGAATGGCAAGTTAACGACAGGTGATCTGACATTTCTTTAAAAGTAAACTTGATGTGTGGTTAGCTGTTGTACGGACAGACAAAACTAACAAATTTAATGAATAGAGGCTTTTGAGTGGTTGAGTTAACGACAGACAACGGGTTTGCCTATAAAGGGGGGTTTACACGGTCAAACAGTTCGTCAAACGCGGTTCGACAGACAAGTGTTTGAAGTGATGTTCGAACGTGTGAACGGGGTATTTGGTTGTCGAACACGTTTGACAAACGTGTTCGACAACCAAATACCTCGTTCACACGTTCGAACATCACTTCAAACACTTGTTTGTCGAACCGAGTTCGACGAACCGTTTGACCGTGTAAACCCTCTTAAGGGAAGGAGAGCTTGGAGTGGTCGAGTCACGGAGAGACAAATCGATTTGTCGTCAAAATGCAAACGAATGACGGAGAGGTAATATTACTGACAGCCAACACAAATATCTGTTAAGGGGGGGTACAGACGATCATTATTACTGTCAGTAAAAATACTGACACTATTCTATTGGTGTGAACTACTACGTCCATATGATGGACACACCGACAGTAATAATGACAGTACAGGGAAATACTGTCAGTAATATTGATCGTCTGTTTAGCCCTTAAAGGGCTAAACAGACGATCAATATTACTGACAGTATTTCCCTGTACTGTCTTTATTACTGTCGGTGTGTCCATCATATGGACGTAGTAGTTCACACCAATAGAATAGTGTCAGTATTTTTACTGACAGTAATAATGATCGTCTGTACCCCCCTTTAAAGTAAGAACAGACATTTCTGTACCTGACAAAATATAACAGACGGACAAACAGTTGCATAAACATTAGGTAGGGATGAATATTATACGACGTAGTTAGTGATTAGAGCGCTTGATTCGGGTAGTGAAAAACCTGTGTTCGAACCCACCGCCGGACGTTAGGAAGGGCATCCAACCTTAATTCCCAAATTCCAGCCTGTCTTTAGCCATCCCCTTTTGAATGGGGATTAATAGTGACTCATTAACCGACAAATAATGATATCTTTATTGGGATGAGGATGGAAGATAGGATTCCTGAATGACAGAACAGACAGACATTAGAATGACAGACAGGCATCTGTCGGTAATGAACATGGGGATAGGGAACAGCCGCCTGACAGACAAACTAAAACAGACTGACAGTTGAATAAAGATTGCAGTGTGGTGGTAATGATAGATAGTTATTTATCGGGAGGAGGTACCATTACTGACAATAAAATCAAACATGCAGAATAGACGGACAGACCAAACAGACAGACTGAAATAAATATTTCAGTGTGGTGGGAATGCTCTGTAATTTTTTATCGGGAATGGGGAGTAAAACTGAGTGGGATGAGAATGATAGGCAGAAATCTATCGGGAATGGGGAATGATGATGTATGGAGAGGAGAACTGAGTGGGATGAGAATGATAGGCAGAAATCTATCGGGAATGGGAATGAGGGATGACGATGTATGGGGAGGAGAACTGAGTGAGATGAGAATGATAGGCAGAAATCTATCGGGAATGGGAATGGGGGATGATGATTTATGGAGAGTAGAACTGAGTTGGATGAGAATGATAGGCAAAAATCTATCGGGAATGGGAATGGGGATGATGATGTATGGAGAGTAGAACTGAGTGGGATGAGAATGATAGGCAGAAATCTATCGGGAATGGGAATGGGGATGATGATGTATGGGGAGTAGAACTGAGTGGGATGAGAATGATAGGCAGAAATCTATCGGGAATGGGAATGGGGGGTGATGATGTATGGAGAGTAGAACTGAGTGGGATGAGAATGATAGGCAAATATCTATCGGGAATGGGAATGGGGATGATGATGTATGGAGAGTAGAACTGAGTGGGATGAGAATGATAGGCAGAAATCTATCGGGAATGGGAATGGGGGATGATGATGTATGGAGAGTAGAACTGAGTGGGATGAGAATGATAGGCAGAAATCTATCGGGAATGGGAATGGGGGATGATGATTGCTCATTACTTACAGACAAAACAGACAGACTTATTAGTAATATTGGTAGTTGGAGAGATGGAGTGTCTGAGCAGCAGTAATCCATTCTAGATTTACTCTAGTTCATTTCTCAAAAATACATCATCAAAAAATATTTTTGTTTCACCTAAATGAAACATTCTGGGGTATTCATTTACTCAAACACAATAACAAGGATTACTCAAACAGGTTATTTACGAGGGTATTTAGTTACTCAGAATATAAGGCTTTTATACTCTAATACAGGGTATTTTTACCCAGTTATTACGTTACTTAAGGAAAATCATTGTTTGTACCTCCGTTCTAGGTATTTTATTCGGGTATTCCATTACTCACGGTAAAAAAAAAAATTACCTCGGTAATAAACACAAACTTTTACCTCAGGTTTGGATAATTTACCAATAAAAATAAATCCCATAGAAATTAAAGCACATTTACTCCATTTTTTGAGTAATTTACGTAGGTATTGCGTTACCCATAGAAAATTATACATTTTTTAACCCTAGTTTTGGGTAATTTACATAGGTTTGAGAACCTATCTGCCTTGGGGGTGGGTAATTGAGGGATTGTGTGGGGTGGAAAAAGGTTAGCAATTTTATATAAGTTTGAGAATCATTGTCAAAAGGGAAGGGAAGAATCTGAGGGGTGTGGGGGCCGAGAGAGGATAGAGTTTTTACTAAGGTGTGAGAATTACTGCCACAAGGGAGAGGGAGTTTACAGGTGAGGGGAAAAGTTTTTTTTTTTTTTTTTTTGAGTGTGAGGTATGGGGTTAAGTGGGGTTTGAGAACAACACTACCTTGGGGTGAGGCTGGGTGTGTGTGGGGGTGGAGAAAGGCTAGCATTTTCACCCATGTTTGAGAATTACCTCAATTACATGGGGAATCTGAGGGGTGACGGTGGGGGTTGGGTGAGGGAAAGGACTAGCATTTTTATAGCAAAATGGGCGGGTTTTAAGGGGTGTAGATTGGGTGAGTGGTGGGGAGGAAAGGGGTGACTTTCAAAGATTGAGATGGGGTCTGGGTGGGGGTGATGGGTGGGGATAGATAGATAGGCTAGCATTTTATACCGAGATAATTGGGGGGGGGGGTTGGAGTTGGAGAACGGCTAGCATATATACCTAAGTTTGAGAACCACTCAGCCTTCCGGGGAGGGATCTTTGGGGTTGTGGGTGGGTGTAGCGGGTGGGAGAAAGGCTAGCGTTTTTATAGCGAAATACCCCACCAATTCATCCTCTTAAAGCGGGACTTTTTAACCGGATTTGGGGGATTCTTATGGCATTTTCAACGGCTTTTACCTCACTCGTCCGTCTGTAAATGTTGCAAAATGATCGACAAAATGTGCAACACGGATTTCGGAAAATGAGTTTCCGACCATTTTTTTTTATTTTCCTTTTTTTTGGGGGGTGGGGTGGGGGGTGGGGAGGGCTTTAGCAACTCTGTGTTTTCCGCCAACCGGCCGATGTGATTTTCTTTTCGATTTTTTTGTCCTTTCTTTTTGAATTTTTTTTTTTTTTTTTTCTATTTTCAATATTTTTTTTGCAATATTTGCACCTTTGGCTAATTATTATTATTATTATTATTATTATCATTATTATTATTATTTTTATTATTATTATTATTATTATTATTATTATTATTATTATTGTTGTTATTATTGTCACTTCTGTTACTCCTCCTTTTGCAGTTTTATTTATCAACTTATTTATTTGTTTATCTTGAACCTCTTTATTTGTATGAGGGAAGAGGGAGAAGGATGGAAAGGAAAAGCAGGAATAAGGAAATATGGAAAGAGGAAAACATTAGAATACGGTTTAAGGATTATTTCTATGTGACCCTCCCTTACAGTTGTTACTCTTTAATGCCTATTCAACTGTTGAGAATATGGGAACTTGTTTAGAGAGCTGATTTTCTGCATATCAGCTGGATCAAAATAATAGCCATTTTCATCCAGGGATTACCACATAAAGGTCTTTTATTTTTTAACGCAACGTAAGATCTAGAGATCGAACCTTGGTCTTTGAGGCTGTGAGCATATTGCATATCCAACGGAACTGTGAAGTTGAAAGTGATTAATGTTCTTTTCGTTGAGGGATTACCACATAGAGGTCTTCTTTTTAACGTGACTGAAGAAACCTGATTTCTAGAGATCAAACGTAGGTACGTGAAATTTTGAGTCAAGTACTTAACGGACTGAACTATGCAGTTAAAGTATTTTACTACACTTTTCATAGAGGGATTACTACATAAAAGTCTTTTTAACGTGACTTAGGGAACCTCATTTTTAGGGATTGAGCGTTGGTGCTTGTGACTGTGGGCGTAATACTTAACAGATGGCGGTTTAAATATACCTTACCTTTTTTTTTTTTACCATATCATTGAGGGATTACTATTTAGAGGTCTTCTATTATCCTGCAGCTCGACTTAAGGGCGGTCTACACGGTCAAACAGTTCGTCGAACGCGGTTCGACAGACAAGTGTTTGAAGTGATGTTCGAACGTGTGAACGGGGTATTTGGGTGTCGAACACGTTTGTCGAACGTGTTCGACAACCAAATACCCCGTTCACACGTTCGAACATCACTTCAAACACTTAGTCTGTCGAACCGTGTTCGACGAACTGTTTGACTGTGTAAACCCCCCTTTAGGAAATCTCAAGTTTAGAGCTCGAACCAGGGTAGTAGCTGAGTGATCTATTAACTAGAGTAATATCATTACCCTTTTCATTGAGGGCTTACAACACAGAGGTCTTCTTTTCGATATACTGACGCGACTTAGGGAACCTTAGCTCAATGGATCGAACTTTGGTCCTTTTGAAAGAGAGCACAAGTACACTACCGATTGAACAATGAAACGAGAGAGACAAAAATAATTTGATGATGGTATCTTACTTTCTGTTAAGGGAGTACCTCTGTGAGAGCTTCTTTTGGTATTTCTTCTTTAATATCAGCACGACTCTGGCAGCCCCTGTTTCAGGGATTGAATCTTTATCGTTGTAATTTTTGTGCAGTTGAGAGAGGGAGAGAGAGAGAGAGAGAGAGAGAGAGAGAGAGAGAGAGAGAGAGAGAGAGAGAGAGAGAGAGAGAGAGAGAGAGAGGTACTGAAGGGAGTTTGTGACCCCCCCCCCTGTTAATAGGTTGGTTGGATTTAACATTATTTTGGTTTTCTGGTTGCCCTCGCTTGGGTAATGGATGGGGGGAGGGTGATACAGGTTGGGTGGGGCCGGAAAACGGAAGCTAAAGGGTGAGGGGGGGAAAGGAACCCTCATCAGGGATTTGTGATTTGTTATCAGTTAATGCTTAATCCTTTTATTTATTTTAATGTTTTTTTTTATATTTTTATTATAATTTTTAGTAGTATGTTTTGTATATTTTTTTTATAATTTTTTATGAGTGGATTACTTTGTGTTTTAAATATATCGGGTATGTTGATTTTTATTTTATTTTATATACGCCTTTTTCTTTTTCATTCACGTATTCATGCAAAGATATCTGGCCCGATGAGGGCAGGATTATTATTATTTTTTTTTGCTTGTCCTGGTGTCATGTGCGTGTATAGATTTAGCTTTGTACTGTTGGCTCGAGTCCTGAACACATTTACACCTTCAGTGGTACAGTCGGTATTGCCTGAAGTAT
>JAXCGZ010012902.1:0-10000 GCA_037179515.1 Halocaridina rubra
CTTTCTGGAAGTCTAGGAATATGCAATCTGCCCAGCCCTCTCTTTCCTGTAAGATTCGGCTTACCTCATCATAAAATTCTAATAAGTTTGTTACTGTTGATCTTCCTTCTCTGAAGCCATGTTGCCTCACTGACAAAAAGTTGAAGGATTCCAAGTGAAGAGAGATATGTTTCCTTAGTAGTTTCTCCATAAGTTTGCAAACTATGCTGGTCAAGGAAACTGGTCTATAGTTCAGAGCCGTATCCCTCCTTCCCTTTTTGAAGATAGGTATCACATTTGCTTGTTTCCAGCATCTTGGAATCTCCCCCGACTCCAATGACTCCTTAAATATGATACTTAGTGCCACTGATATTGTATTTGCGCATTTTTTAAGCACATGAGGGGATATGTCATCAGGACCTGTAGCTTTATGAACATCTAAATCCATCAGCGCTTTGCATACCTCTGTGGCTGTAAGGTTGATGTTCTCTAATACCGGCCCTTGAGCTTCTATCACTGCAATCTGAGGGGGTGGGGTATTTTCTACTGTAAATACTGACTGAAACTCCTTGTTCAATTCTTTGCAGATCTCTTCGTCCGTCTCAGTGATGCTTCCATCCGCTTTCTTTAGCCTTAAAACCTGTTCTTTTGCCTTCAGTTTTCCTCTGATAAAGCTGTGGAAAAGCTTGGGATTTTCTTTAGCCTTCCTGGTGATGTCCCTCTCATAATCTTTCTCTGCCTCTCTCCTTTTACTTAGGTAGTCATTTCTTGCTCTTTTGTAGGTTTGCCAGGCATTTATGTTTTTTCTCCTCCTATACCTTTTCCAGCATTTGTCTCTCCACTCCTTAGCTCTTTTACACCCATTATCGAACCATTTCTCTCTGGCATGAATTACACCTACTTTGGTGACAGGTATGCAGCAATCTACTATCTTCCCATATTTCTCACAAAAGATGTCATACATTTCTTGTACAGATTTGTTGTAAAATAAGGTTCTCCAGTCAATAACTGCAAAAAGCTCATTCATTTTGATGTAATCTCCTTTCTGATAGTTCCTCCTCATGTCCTCAGTGCCTCTACTCTCAGGAAGAATGTCTTCAATGATATACTCCATCAACAACACACAGTGGTCACTCTTTCCAATTGGTGGTTCATACTCAATATTTTCAATATCCAACACATTATCTGTGAACACCAGATCAAGTAGTGATGGCTCATCCCCACCCCTGGCTCTTGTTGGTTCCATTACATGTTGGTGTAGGAAATTCCCTTGTACGCAATCTAGGAATCTTGCCCCAAAGGAGTCCTCACCACTGTGTGGGTCAAGATTTATCCAATCTATCTCTTTATGATTAAAGTCTCCCATAATCAAAATCCTACATTTTTTCTCCCGCGCCATGTTAACAACTGAGTTTATGACTTCAATCGTACCTATATGACTTTCCTCATAAATTTCAAGCCTATTTTGGTTCCTTGGTGGGTTGTATACAACAGTTATTATAATGCTCTCTGACCCAGTATTTATGCGAGCAACAAGAAATTCCCTGAACTCACTTTCTATAGCCAAGTTTATTTCTTCAACTTGAATCCTCTCACTTATGAGCAGTGCTATCCCTCCACCAGTCCTCTCAGATCTTTCGACCCTTAGTATTCTGAAGCCCTTAGGAAAAGCTGTGACACTGTTTATGTCCTCACTCAACTTAGTCTCTGTAATTGCTACTATATCTGCCTTACTGTTGTGAATCCTGTCTTTTAATTCTACTGCCTTACCAGCTAATCCATCAGCATTTGTGTATAACAATCTTAATGAGGCCCCATCCCCTGATCTTCTGTCATTATCTTCTTTATCTCCCCTTTGTCTGGAAGTATTCCGTAACGAAAATTTTTCTTCTCTTCTTCATTTCTTTCATCATTTAACCTTCTTGCCTCTTGCAACAAGTTTTTGATCTTTCCCATCTCTTCCTGTGTTCTGTATCGTCTAATGAACACTTCTTTGCATTCTTGAAGGTCTTTTAGACTTTTTTTTCTCAACAATATTTCCCTACATGTCTCCCCTCTCTCAAAGGTTACTTTTGTTGGTCTCGGCTTTCCTTCCCTCGAATATTTACCTAGTTGGTGTATGTTTACAATATCCTCAGGACCACATACTACTCCAAGCTTTCTTATCAGGTCTACAACGTTAGCTTTATTTTCTTCAAGTCTCCCCTGCCATGTTGGCTCCTGGGATTCACTTATGCCTGAGATTACCACTGTCTTCTCCTTATCAAGTGCCTGTCTGATGAGTGGGTTTGCCCTTTCCATCACAACGTCTTTCATTTTTTCGATTACTGTCTCTTTATAGTCAACTGTTTGTATGTTTTCCAGTGCCACCACCTTTACAGCCTCTTTTACTGCCACATTCCCCTTTAGTGCATCAGCAAAGGACGTTTTCATGGCATCATTTTCCATATTCAGCTCCTGGAACTCTTTTCTGAACTGTTCAATGTTTTCCTTAATCTGAACATTCCAAGCAGCAATCTCGTCTCTCTCAGAAGATAGCAGTGAACTAACATCTAATTCCTTTAGGTTGTCATTTAGCTGTTTGTTTTTATCTTCTTGTTTAGAAATTCTAGATTCTAGTTGACTCTTTTCCCCTTCCAGCTTCTTTATTCTTTTTTCTAGTTCCTTTCTCTCCTGCCCTTGTGCTTTATTTGCTTCCTCCAAAGATCTTATTTGTTCTCTGAGTGTTTCATTCTCTTTCATTTCTCCATCCATATTCCGAATTTTATCATCAAGGTTTGTAACCATTTCCTCTAACTTCTTGATTCTCTGTTTAAGTCCTCTGATGACTACCTCTTCTCCCGACCCATGGGTGGGAGAGGTTTGGGACAGAGATGGCTTCATTTTTATGTTCTCCCTCTCACAGAATATAGAAAGAAGACGGAAAAAAAAAAAAAAAAAAAAAAAAAAAAAAAAAAAAAAAAAAAAAAAAAACCCTTCTAATTTACCTTCACACAGAATTTTTATATCTCCATATAAGTGCTATTTAGTGACTCAGTTTGTCTCCTTTCTGGTAACACACATCTTAACTTAAAAACTTGACCACGGTAATTTAAGTATAAAAAGAAAGAGAAAAACAAAAGTCAGACCTGAAGGAAAAATTCGAATTTGTGTTCGAGGTGGCACCCACCTGTTTCTGTCATATATTCTTCCTAACTGATAAACTGACTTGCTAACCAAGATATGTTATCACGGGATTTAGACTTTACATTTAACTCAATATATATACAAAATAACAAAGTAGCAAACGAGAAAGCTAAAAGAAAAGCAAAAAAAATGAAGAAAATAGGACTGCTGTACTACTTGGCAACTTAACTCAGTACTGTTGACAGGTGGGTATTTGGTAATTTTTTTTTCTTTTATTATTCAATTTTTTCGTGTATCAAACTAACTAACTAGTTAATATAAATGGGAAGGATACTGTTTTTAACAATATATAGAACCACAGGATCAGGTAAAACGGCTTAAGAGCTTTCCCCAGTTTACACAAAAAATTAGGTAATGTGGTGTGAGGCTCCACGTCTGGCAACTCTTCTAGATTTCCCTCAAGGCAGAAACTGGACGGCAGCTTCTCTCTCTTCCTCACGAAAAAGTTCTCAATTTTTTTCCTTTAATATGAACAGTCTCGTCTTACAACAAATATTAGTTTTTGTACTCACAATACTCTGCACGATTTCAGATTTCTGGAAATTATGGTAAAGTTTTCCACTAAGCACTTAGTCACTCGAAACAGTTAAAAATTTAAGAGGAGTATGTATGTGAGTATGTATGTGCATATTTACCTGTATTTACCTAACTGCGTTCACGGGAAAGAGCCTTATACTCGTAATTTCCCCTCTGCTGGTTGGTTTAATTTTACCTCATAAACACGTATTCTATGTCACTAAGACTATAAACGCATTTCTCATATACCCGTTTCCCAATATAACGAATATCAATTCTCAACTATGCTTACATAAAAATAAGTACTTCTTCACATACTGTGAAGGTGTTCTATTACGCGGGTTCAAACTGTGACCTCTAATTCTAGAGGCACCCATGTCAAAATAGCGCCCCCTATCCACGCTATCGACACCATGAAGCTATTTAAAAATTATTATCATATTCCTCCTCATTCTATCTTCGAGTGGATGGTAAGTCTAACTCCTTAAGCTTTCCCTTAAAACAGAGATTACGTGTCTCGGTCACCAGTTTTGTGACATGTGTGTGAACTTTCTCAAATAAAGTTATGAGCCTTTTGAATTGCGGATTCCAGTGGGGTGCTGCAGATTCCAGCTTAGGCCCCACATAAAGTTAAAGTTTGCTGGGTTTTAGTCCTCCTATCACAGCCGTCGCTCCTGTTCTGGCGGGCCTCAACCGGTGCAAGCCCCAACCCCCCACTGTTTTGACCAGCCACAGCAGTAACCTCCCAAGTAAAAAGCTTAAACTCTCTTGCCTGGACGAGGCTCGATCTGTCGACCTCGCGAATGCGAGGCCTGCTCGTTACCACTGTACTAGCCGTGAGGCTAGGTATATAATTATGCTAGAACATTTCCTTCTCCATGTACCTGATGGCCATCTTTATGTTTGCAATGAAAGCATATGTGCGGTCTCTACTGTACCATTCATATACATTTCCAGAAACATTTACCCTTAAATCTCTTCCGGTCACATATTCTTGAAGTACCTCCCCCGCTACTGCATACCCAAACATCGACCTTCTTATATTATTTATCCTAAATAGGAATAACGTCTAAAAACAATTTGTCAAAATGATGGAGATCATCTTTGTAAAATTCATCGACATAAAATGACCTTTCTACATAAAATTGAATTTTAAAGTTTACTTACCAAATGGTGAAGGTCATCTTTTTTAAGCTTTATCTGTAAAGAATTTAAAAGAAATAAATTATACAACTGATAATTGTCAAAATTATACAACTGATAATTGTAGATATGATTCATATACAATATATTTTTTTTCTTCAAAAAGGAAAGACATTCCAAAGGTAATGCATTTGCATAAGTGTTATACCTCTGTTGTTTTCCACTGTGTGACATTACCTCATCTCTCCCTTGTCCTTAACCTTTTTCTTTTCCTTCGTCTCGGTGTTTTCTCGTGTCCGACCTTTATTGATTAGGGCAGGTTTTGCCTGTCCCGGTGTCACACTCATAAAAAAGTAATATTTGTAATCTTAAAAAAAAAAAAAAAAAAAAAAAAAAAAAATATATATATATATATATATATATATATATATATATATATATATATATATATATATATATATATATATATATATATATATATATATATATATATATATTCTAAGAATCAGTTCTCCAAATGATAAAGTTTATGTGAGGAAATGTCATCTGTATAACGTTTTCGTTTCGAAATAATCACCTATCAAAACTTTAAAGGTCAACTAATACATATGTCATCTAGAAAAGTATGTTTGATCATGTCAAACTGGTGGCGGTCGACTGTGTAAATGTCATCTGTAGAGAATATCCAAGACGTAATATCTAAAAAGTCACTAGTCAAAAAGATGAACGTTATCTACATAAATAAATACACATGTGTCTTTTTCCCCAAAAAATTAAAAAATAAAAAAGAAACAAAATTTCAGAGAATTATCAACGGCAATTTTGAGAGCGAAGGAAATATCCCTGCATCAACTATCACTCACTTCAGATCCCAAGTCAATTACACGACCAACCACAAATGGGTCATAAAAGAAAGCCCCCAACAAAGCATGAAGACCCAAAACCACGGTCTTGACTTCCAGACTCCAGGATCCAAGAAGAAGATTCATTCGAGAAAAGAAACTCCATTATGAAAGACATGGAAAAAAAAAAATATTCCATTGAAAAATGAGGAATGTTTTGGCCAGATGTATGTGTTGTTTTATTTCTTAACTTTGTTCAGAAGTTGTTTAATTTTTCTAGATTTTCATAAATTATGCGTTTTCAAAAAAGAAAATTAGACGCTGGATTTTTCTGAAGATATATGTTTTCTGTCCTTGATAAAAAAACAACTGCATATTTCAATAACTGAATGCACGCTGCTTTTCTCTCAAACAATAATGCAGGCGTGTTAATATAATAAAATTTCGAAGTATATGATATATATATACTTCGGGAAATGATATATCAATATAAATATGCTACTTTTATTATCAGGATGGCTGCAGATATCTTATATAACTAAACCTGCCCTACAGCTCTGAGACAATGCAATCATAATATGATATTATTAGGATAAAAACTGATATATATATGTCTTAAAATCTGTAGTAATTGCAAACACACATACACACACAAACACAGGGAATTAGACTTACCATCACTCGAAGCTAGAAGAGTGAGGGGGGATATGGTGACAGTCTTTAAATTCCTTCATGGTTATGATAGAGTGGATAGGGATCGATATTTTGATATGGCTGGCTCTAGAACTAGAGGTCATAGTTTGAAGCTTCGTAAGAAAACTTGTTTGCAGGATGTAAGGAAATACTTTTTCAGTGTAAGAGTAGTTGATAATTGGAATTGGCTAAGCGAGGAGGTAGTTAATGCTATCTCAATCCATAGTTTTAAGGACAAGTATGATAAGTATCACTAAGTATAAAATGGAACCGATGAAGAGACGGGAAGATGTGAGCTTTGGGCTCTTTCCCGTAAACACAATTAGGTAATCACAATTAGGTAATCACACACACAGCCACACAGACACACACACACACACAAACACACACATACATACATACACATACACACAGACACACACACACAAACACACACACACAAATTCCCACACACATTCTAAGAATCGGAGTCAATTACACACCCAGACACAAGAGGTCTATAAAAGAGAACTCCAGTCAGGCATAAAAATGAGACAAGAGGTATTTCTGTCTTTCCAGCTAAAGCTCCTTTAGAAACAAGCTTTCTTGATTCCAGCTTAGAATCCCTAATGAGATCACCTACCGCAAGATAAGGACGTTGGAAATAACGAATAAACAAAACACTTAATTTTTGGTATCTAGAATTTTGACATGAAATTTAATAGAGAGAATAAGTGAATACCTTTTCTTACAAGAGTTCAAGACTTGCAGACAGCTCGAAGTGCATTTCCAAGGCAAAGAACTTTTCAAAGATATCGTTAAATGCATTTTTTTAACACTTAAAATGCACTTAGTATAGTATGAAAGTCGTGGATTCTTCTAAGAATACCACACACATACAACTGCAGGGTTTTTCTTTGCTATCATTAGTTTTATCCCACACCAGATTATATATTCCATAGCGAATTCAGTCTACAGTAGTGAAAACTCAGTAAGTTTATATTAAATCTTAAACTGTAGCTACTAAATTAGACCCTTTGGATGATGCACTGGTTCAAATGTAGTTTCACATCCTGATTCTTCGAGCTGTTTCTTTCAGGTTCCAAGGAGGTGGGCGTGTCTGGTCAATGTAAATCTATACTCAGCATAAGCATGCCTGGTAATAGAGCCAAGGAACAGTGCCATAAAGACAGGGTTTTTAAGCTATAGTAATAAAAGATATCCGCTGATTCGTATTATTTTATGGAAACATCTAAGTCTTGATGGATTAAAGATTGGTTTACCGTGGACTCTAGATAAGAACTCGTCTCATACCTGGGTGAAAATTATATATAACAAAGAATATAGATAGTTAATTAAGAATTCGATTTATTTTTCTTGAAAAACGACACCATATCCCATTTTACCAGCAGGACGGCCACAACTGACTTAAATAACGGCAACAGAGCTTCCTCACTCTTTCTCTCAGCTATTTTGCGGCAAGAAAACTTTAAGGGAGTTCCAACCCTTCGTTCTTCTTCTCCTTTCCTTTAGTAGGATATATAGTTTTCTTATTTGACGTTTTTATGTGTTGCATTTTGATTCTACATCGATGGCGAGGACGGAGAGAGGTTGAAGCAGGGATTAATGCTGAATGCCCTTCCAAACATCCCGCGGTGAGATCGTATCCACGTTGGTCCAACTCACCATTTCCCGACTCGCGCGCTCTACCATAATTATAAAACGCAGTAAATATAGAACAGGGGTGAAATTTCTGTTAATTTTTATAGCAAATCTATGATTAAGCTAAATATTGAGATAACACAATCTCAGAAATATAAAAATTAAACCTCGGAATTTAAACCAAAAGGTATTCAACAAATTCAGCCTCTTGCGTTGCTAAATTATTACAAAAAAAACGCTAGATTAATCTAATTTAGTACTTAATACAGCTTTAAGATATTAAAAATAGAAAGTCATTAGCACCGATACAGATTTTAGCACCGATATTCCACCAATATATGTGCCTCTTATTTATCAAGGAGTAAAAAAGCGAATTGAATTGAGGGAATGCAAATTTTCGGATCTAAATTATCAGAATTCTACATCGATATCAAGACTAATTCAAGGACCGATATCGGAACCCAGAGCGATATTCCGGAAATAAAACTAAAAGCACTTTTTACCGATATTGCAACGTGGATATTTAGCGTAATTTCAGGATATAAATAAGCAGAATTCTACACCGATATCCAGACTAATTCAAGTACCGATATCGAAACCCAGAGCGATATTCCGGAAATTAAACTAAGAGGACTACCGATATTGCAACGTGGCAAACTTCAGGATATAAATATAAAGAATTCCACACCGATATCCAGGCTACTTCAAGTACCGATATCAAAACCCAGAACGATATTCCGGAAATTAAACTAAAAAACTTTTCACCGATATTGCAATGTGAGTATTTAGTGTAATTTTAGGATATAAATAATGAGAAATCCACAGCGATATCCAGGCTACTTCAAGTATCGATATCTAAACCAAGAACGATAGTCCAGAAATTAAACTAAAAGCACTTTTTACCGATATTGCAACGTGACAATTTAGTGTAATTTCAGGATATAAATAACAAGAATTCTACACCGATACCACGATTATTTCAAGTACCGATATCGAGACCCAGACTGATATTCCGGAAATTAAACTAAAAGGACTCTTTACCGATATTGCAACGTGGCAATTTATTGTAACTTTAGGATATAAACATAAAGAATTCTACACCGATATCGAGCCTATTTCAAGAACCGATATCGATACCCGGAACGGTATTCCGGAAATTAAACTAAAAGGACTCTTTACCGATATTGCACCATGGCAATTTAGTTCAATTTTAGGATATAAATATAAAGAATTCTACACCGATATCAAGACTACTTCAAGTACCGATATCGATATCGATATTCCGGAAATTAAACTAGCACTTTCTATCGATATTGCAACGTGGGCATTTAAAGTAATTTCAGGATATAAATAATAAGAATGCTACACCGATATCCAGGCTACTTCAAGTACCGATATCGAAACTTAGACCGATATTCCCGAAATTAAACTGAAAGGACTCTACCGATATTGCAACGTGGCAATTTAGTGTAATTTCAGGATATAAATAAGAAGAATTCTACACCGATACCAAGACTATTTCAAGTACCGATATCGAAACCAAGACTGAGATTCCGGAAGTTAAACTAAAATGACTCTTTACCGATATTGCAACGGGGCACTTTTGTGAAATTTCAGGATATAGATATAAAGAATTATACACCGATATCTAGGCTACTTCAAGTACCGATATAAAAAAAAAGAACGATATTCCCGATATCAAACTAAAAGCACTTTTTACCAATCTTGCAACGTGGCAATTTAGTGCATATTAATATGGCCATTTCATATTATACAAATTTGTGTCATACGTCAACGTGACAGATACAAAAGTCATGACAGCAGCACTAAAAAATAAATCTAATTTTATGACAAATATTTGATTAACGATTTTCATTTGTTCTCTTGTTAGGATGAAATATACTTTTATTAATGCTCGTGTGCGTATGTGAACGTGTGTACGTGTGTGTAAGTATATATGTGTGAATGGACAGCATTATACAATATACTCGCGCATGTTT
>JAXCGZ010012903.1:0-11490 GCA_037179515.1 Halocaridina rubra
AGAGGTCAGGACTACAGGAAAAACCCATACATATACCAGCCTCTACTACCTGTACAAAGCTTAATAAAGAACAATATAATAAAAATCGAAAGTACATACATACATATACCTTGGCTGTTTCCCCCTTTAATTGGGGAGTAGCCGACATCAAAAAAGGAAAACAGTTTGGGGAGAAGTAGCTGAAGAATAAAGTGTTCTTTTGACTCCATGCGGCTAGAAGTAATTGCCTATATATCTGCCACTTCTAACAACCAGTACACCGCTTCATAAGAACACTAAAATAAAAGTCAACACTGACAAAGAACAGTCAGCCTTTGACTCTACTCCAAAGAGCTACAAGAGAGAAGAAGCAATTATTTCATACCGAGAATCGTTCTTTGAAAGACAATGCCAAAGTTAGAAAAATGACGAACATAAAAGCCAGCTGAAGCTAACAGCATAAACCCTAATAAGGAACACTAAAATAAAAATCAACAGTGGTGAATAATAGTGTGTCATGTAGCTAGGCGAGTCAGTTAATATAGTGATGAAAGAATCATTGTATAATCCTCCATGACAGAAGGCATCAAAACTCAGAGAATTAGGAAGGAACAGTAAAAGTCAACAATGACAAAGAACAGAGTGTCTTCTGACTCTCCGCGAGAGAGGCAGCATCATTTTATCTCATAAATCATATCTTGAAAGAAGATGTTGCAGATATCTTCTCAGCTCTCCCTCCTCCTCCTCTTCTTCCTCCTCCTTCTCTCTACGAGAGCCTTGGTGCAACAAATTCTAATGTTGCTACGTTCTTGTCCCGTATATCATGACCAAATGAAGAGAGAGAGAGGAGGAGAGAGAGAGAGAGAGAGAGAGAGAGAGAGAGAGAGAGAGAGAGAGGAGAGAGAGAGAGAGAGAGAGAGAGAGAGAGAGAGAGAGAGAGAGAGAGAGATTTTTTAAATTCTTGTAAATTTGAATTATATCCACGCATTACTCTTGAAGATGCTGTCAAGAGAGCAGGACTTAATGCTCTTGCTATAGGTCTGTAAGATGTTTTATATCATTATTTCTGAAGAAATAAAAGTAAATTTATGATTGTAAACAGTTTATTAATGTTTCTCTGGCAAAGTTACTTTATAATTTTTCTGTTCACGTAAGGAAGAAACAAGAGATGCAAATGCATTATGTTGATTGCAATATCAACATTAGAGTGGTAATGGAATAAGTAATTTCATAATGGGATTTTTTTTTATAGCTCGTATGTTTAGATATACGTGTATGAAGAAGAGGCTAATGGCATCTCTATGAGGTAGGCAAACCCTCTTAGAACACGGAGAAGGTATTCTTGCTCCCATTTAGAGGAATACACAAGCATATACACACAAACAATTACACTGCATGAAGTAGAAACAAATAAACAATATCAATATTCGTCTTAATAATGCTATAAAATACTATCAGAAGCCCAACATGAAAATCATTAAAACTTTTGTAGCTTTTCCATAATTCCAGAAGTATTCGAGTACGAGGCAGATCCCCAACGGTCCTTACGCTTGTTAATGATAGTTAAGAGCGAGAGAAGTTGGGTGACTATTACTCACATTCATCAGTAGATCAGTAGTAGTGCTTTTATCCTTGGGGTAATTACCCTATATTAGGGTAGTTCTAGGGTAATGTTGAAAAATAATCTCAATGTATTAGCGTAATTTGTTGAAATCTAGGGGAATTTTATACTTATCTGGAGTAAAAGACGTTGACTCCGTCTGGCCACTTGATTGGTGGATACAGAGGTAACCACTGTAAACTCAGCAGAATCATGAGTTTATACATAAATGGATGGAGTTAATGGAGGAACATCATCGTCATGAAAGAGTATAGATGCCCCTACAAGAGCAAAAATTACCGCTCTAGAGCAAAAATATGTCCCTTTAAGGATAAAAATCTTTCTTTTGCAGCTCTCATGAAAAGTCTATGATACATTTCAACAGCAATACATATATGTATCTGACTTTTAAAACCAGATACATATACACATACACAATGCCCGTGCTCCCCCGTGTAAGGAACGTGGCCGAGTCAAAGCATCCACCCATTCATCAGAAAGTTTCTTTACCCCATTTCACCTATCAGTAAAAAGAGTCAAAACCATATATCAATCCTGTACAATTTCTACTTGTCAGGTTAACCAATATGCAAAAAAGCAGCTATAATAATTACAAAATGAATGAAAGCAAGAGTAATTAGAGATACATACAGGTAATTAACAACATTAATTACTAATGAAAAGTATATAATTATATTTGAGAACTTTCTCAGTAAAAAAAAAAAAAACTCATTTAAACGTAATTCGATGCAGTATAATGAAAGAGTTGGATCACGTGGTCAAGTGGTTAGAGTGCTTCCTAGCGCCCCGCGGTGGGCTTTCCCACAGCGCTAGGAAGGGCTTCCAGCCTTAATTCCCCAGCCGAACTCTATGTCCACCCCCAAATTGGGGATTAATAAATCACGTGGATTCTAAAACGTTAAAGTATATGGAGACTTCGCTAAATGAAAATAATTTATAAAGTGACGCAACTTCTCATTCAAGTCTCAACTGTGCTGCTTCAAATGCATTGTATAATCATAAATAGAAAAAAAATTAAATATAAAAAATACTTCCACGCTCATTTATATACCGAATTAAAGCAATCTGAGATTAATATGCAGCAGGCGAATGCACACACACACATACATAAACGCCCACATACACATACACGCACACAAAATAAACAAAACATATACTTTAGCGCCAAACTTAATTACAAAGGCGAGCTATCACTTGTGCAAGACTTGCGTATATTTAGCGACCCTACTAAACGTGGGGATAAATCACCGAAAAACTTGCATATTAGTAATGTTTCGCGTTTTTATTGCGTATATATTTCTATTCAAAAGCCTTTAATTTTCTTACGTATGTATTGCTGGAGGGTCGTAACTATACTTCAGAATTATATATAATTAAGGTGGTGTGGAGTTTTTCTTTTTCTTCACTGTACTCGGTTTCAACAATCATCATATCATTTGGGGTCACTTAGAAACAAGCAAAAGCTTTCCTTGGTTATTTATTTATGTATTTATTATTATTATTACTATTATTATCATTATCATTATTATTATTATTATTATTATTATTATTATTATTATTATTATTATTATTATTATTATTATTATTATTATTATTATTATTATTATTATATGAATGCATACATAAATACATACATAAATACATACATACATAAAACATATATTCATAAACACACTCGATGCACATTCATATGGACAACGAGACACAACAATCATTATACACCTTTACTGCAATTCATCTTCATTAATATGAACATTTGGAACAAGACACACTAGTTATCAGTGGGTGACAAGAGAACGAGTTTCAGATTCAAGTATAGTCAACACGAGGTCTCAAGAAGACACTCACAAGTCTAATAAGCAAACTGATATTCCCTTCTCATGTGCTTAATATTTGGTACGTTTTACCTATTATTAATATGAGCATGATCTCTCTCTCTCTCTCTCTCTCTCTCTCTCTCTCTCTCTCTCTCTCTCTCTCTCTCTCTCTCTCTCTCTCTCTCTCTCTCTCTCTATCTATCTATCTATCTATCTATCTATCTATCTATCTATTTATTAATCTATCTCTCTCACACACACTTTCGTGTTGCCTTTCTCTTTGAATTTTAATTTCGTTCATAATTAATGCTTTTTAGATACTTAATCTCTCTCTATCTCTTACTATATTTCCTCTTTAACAATCTTCCTCTTTCAATTTAAATTTCGTTTCTAAGTGATAATTATATATCAAACTGACTCTCTCTCTCTCTCTCTCTCTCTCTCTCCTCTCTCTCTCTCTCTCTCTCTCTCTCTCTCTCTCTCTCTCTCTCTCTCTCTCTCTCCTCTTGATTTTAATCTCGTTCACGAGTGCTGTTTTAATATCAACAAACTTGACATGAGGTTCTATGTCAATTATATACCTAATAATAATACAATGTGACTTATCGCTAAAAGGCATAGCGTATGAATTAATTTCTCACACGCACTCGCACGCAAAATGCGCGTTATTATTAAATACTACTTACGTTTCAGCTCGGTCACAATTAATGTTACAATCTGTGATCCGAGATTAATTAACCATGACTCTATTTATAAATTTCACGTAGGCTTTTAATTTGTGTTGTTCTTATATATATATATATATATATATATATATATATATATATATATATATATATATATATATATATATATATATATATATATATATATATATATATATATATATATATATATATATATATATATATATATATATATATATATATATATATATATAATATATATATATATATATATATATATATATATTACTCTGTTGTTACATATGCCTACATATTCCAGTTCGTTCTTAAGCACCGCATAGAATTAACACGAAATTAATATAAGATTCCATATACAGGACTTAAATAAAATGTTTACACAGAAGTACTTTTCCAATGTAATAAGACTTTCATTACATAAACAGTACTTTCTAACTTTTGTTAATATGTTTAGCAATATAAAACTCAAAGTCATTTTCGTTCTAAAGTACTGCTTAGATAGCACTAAATTTAAATTACTGTAAGAAGCCATATATGGAAATGATCAACACAACTTATAAAATGACAAGAGACTCTTAATTGCATATTTTTTCATGGTGTACATTTTAGCCTTTCAATTTATGGTACTTTACAATGTCTAAATTTCCAGGGCCAGCCAGTCTCTCAGTTTCCTTTGCATTAAATGAACAGCATTTTAGATCATAAGTCTTCCTTCAGTTACGGTTCTTTTTCTTTGCTTACATCTAAACCGAATATTTTGGCGTATTAGTTACACATCTCTTACTATCCCTTCACATTTGACATGTCACAACACTCCCCACCTGTTTCTCTACTTTCTAGGTACGTTGAGGGCAAATTTCCTTGCCCATCCAGGTATCACACTTAAAAAAAAGAAGAATGTTTTAAGTCTTTTCAATTCAAGCAACTCTGAGTTAAGTCTCTCCCACAGCTAGAGAGTCTCTCCGTTTTCGACAGAATTTTCTTTTCCAAACCCCCTCAAAATAAGTCCAAAGCGAATGCAACCAAACTAGGTTTCCAGTAGAGCTGGAGTGTATTAACACTGCCGAGACCGGCTCTAAATTAATTCGCCACCTTCAAAGGCTTTACAGAATTTGATGCAATTTAATTTGACGACGGGCTTTGATGAGCAAACAGTTGGGAGAGGGGGGAAGGCGTGAGACCTTTCCCCTCAGTGCCTATTTTCCCCTCTTTGTCAATGGCCGCTTCATTCAAATGGTTTTGTTTGGTTTAAGTGCATGTGGTAGGCGCTGTCACATACCCTCTTTGTCAAGGGCAAGGCCCCTCGAGGGCTAAACCCCAAGCGGAAGACGAAGCCTGCTAAACCTTATATGGAATCCAGTCTTTTACCTCTTATATACCCAAACCTTTACCTAATTATATACTCACATTTATTTCGTTTGATAGTAGGTACCTAATGCCAAATTGCTAGTGTCTCATCTAATTTAAGGTTTCTACAGTCTCTCAGAACATCTTGTTAGACAAATTGTTAGACTTCATCCAATTTAAGGTATTTACAATCTTTTTGTGTATCCCATAAGGCACAGTGTTAGTTTCTCATCTAATTTAAGGTTTTCAAATTATATTTTAGTACATTTCTAATGTCATATGGTTAGTTTTTATCTGATTTAGGGTTTTCAAATTATATTTGGTGTATCCCTAAAGCAATTTCTAGTTTCTTATTTAATGTTATCACAGTTTATTGGAGTTCCTTAAAAACAGATTACTTAGTTATTCATCTTACTGAAGGATTTAAGCTATTTTTAGTACATCTCTAATGCCAAATAGTTAGTTTTTCATCTAAATACATGAGAAAATAATTTGGCAAAGTATATAAAGCAAATCCCTAATGTCAAATTGCTAGTTTCTCATTTAATGTTTTCACATTTTTAAGTATCCCATTAAAACCAAATTATCAGTTCCAAATCTCATTTAAGATTTAAACACAATATCTAATACATCTCAGATGCAAGTCATAGTTTCATAAATTTAAAGTTTTCACATTTCAGTATTATCTTATTTTTATTAGTTTTTTTTATTTGATTTAAAATTTTCGAGCATTTAAGGATATCCTTGATATAAAATTGTTGTTTCTAATACGATTTTAGAGGTTCTAAAATATTTTAAGATAACCTTAAGGCAAAACTGTTTAAGTTTCTCATCTAATTTAAGAATTTTCACATTTTAGTAAATCTGTAATAACAATTTATAAGCTTCTACTTTCATATGACGTATTAAAATTTCTTTAATTATATCCCTGATCCGATTCTTCCCCTTCATCTTCACCCTCGGAGCCGTTACATTCTTCTCATTATTCCTGTGTCAATCATATCTTCCCTTCATCTTCACCCTTGGAGCCATTTCATTCTTTTCATTAATCCCGTCACCCGTACTTTTCTTTCAACTTCACCCTCGGAGCCGTTACATTAGTTTCGTTAATCCTGAGTCAATCATACTTTCCCTTCATCTTCACCCTCGGAGCCGTTACATTCTTCTCATTATTCCTGTGTCAATCATATCTTCCCTTCATATTCACCCTCGGAGCCGTTACATTCATTTCATTAATCTTGTGTAAACCATACTTTTCCTTCATCTTCACCCTCGGAGCCGTAACATTCTTTTCATTAACCTTTGTCAAAAATAGTTTCCCTTCATCTTTCCCTAGGAGCCATTACATTCTTTCCATTACTCCTGTCACCCATAATTTCCCTTCATCTTCACCCTCTGAACCGCTACATTCATTTCACTAATCCTGTGTCACCCATATTTTTCCTTCCTCTTCACCCTCGGAGCCGTTACATTCTTTTCAATAATCCTGTCACCCATACTTTCCTTTCATCTTCACCCTCTAAGCCGTTTAATTTTTTTCATCAATCCTTTGTCAATGACTATTTCCCTTCATCTTCATACTCGGATTCTTACATACACTTCATTAATCCTGTGTAAACCACAATTTCCCTTCATCTTCACCCTCGGAGCCGTTACATTCTTTTCATGAAGCCCGAGTCAAAAATAATTTCCCTTCATCTTTCCCCTCGGAGCCATTACATTCTTTTCATTAATCCTGTCACCCATACTTTCCTTTCTTCTTCACCCTCGAAGCCGTTACATTCTTTTCAATATTCCTGTGACAACCATACTTTCCCCTCACATTTACCCTTGGAGCCGTTACATTCTATTCATTAATCCTGTGTCAACCATACTTTCCCTTCATCTTCACCATTGGAGCCGTTACAGTCTATTCACTAATCCTGTGTCAACCATACTTTCCCTTCATTTTCTCCATTGTAGACGTTCTTTTCATTAATCCTGTCAACCTTACGTTTCCTTCATCTTAACCTTCTGATCATTACATTCTTATCACTGATCCTGTGTCAACCATATCATCCCTTCATCTTCACCCATTGAGTTGTTACATTCTTTAAATTAATCCCGAGTCAACCATATTTTTCCTTCATCTTCACCCTCTGATCCTATACATTCTTTTCTTAATCCTGTATCTACAATACTTTTTCAACTTCAGCCTCTGATCCCAATAAATTATTTTCATTATTCCTATGTTTACCATAATTTTCTTTCAATATCGCCCTATGACAAACAAAATTCTTGTCTTTGATTCTGTGTCTACCATACTTTTTCTTTATTTCAACCCACATAACTATTAATCTCGCAAGAAAATTGTCTCTATCACACTTTTCCTTAATCTTCACTCCATAAATAATTAACTTCTAAACACATTTTTACTTGCTCTTCATCCATAGAACCATTAATTGCGTATTTTACCTGTAGCTAAACTTGGAAATCGAATAAAAGCTAACAGCTGATGTAATTAAAACGTAATTAAGCAATTAATTGCTCTTATTGGCTGAGTCCTACCTGGGTTGTTATCACACAGGTAATTAATTATTTTAGATTTCAAGGAGGACTGTAACCTAAGCAGCTACTTCTGGATGTCAGAGAACTCAGAATTATTCCAAGAAATATTCCCTATTTATGAATTTTATGTATATTTTTCTGATGAAATAAAGTGCTCTAATGATGAAAACATTTTACTAATAGACATAAGTAATGCAACAAGACATACATATTCGAATGTCTCAAATGAATCAGAATATATACATTTATAAATGGAATATTTTCATTGGAGGAATTATGTGATAATTCTCATTTTGGATTTTGTTTTTCGGATCAAGTAAAGATAACGTCTCCCAGTACACTAAATAACCCCACAAACTATTAGGCTGGGCTAGGTTAGATTAGATTAGGTTAATACCGAACCTAACATATACTAACATAACCTAACTTAGCAATTTAAAGTGCTATTTAATTATATTAAGAACCTTTATCTCCGAAGGTCCCTCTTCTGGCGAAATGATCCATCTATACCTATATACTAAAGCCATCTTCCCCCTTATGAGGGAAGAGGCTGAGTCAGAGAAAAATGCTTTGGTAATGCAGGAAGATAATACTGAGGAGGGGATTCCCAGTCCCCTCGCTCAACCCCATTTAGTCGACTTTTACGACACGCGGGGAACACAGAAGAAGTATCTTCACCCCCCTCCCTCAGGGGATAAAGACATCTTGTTCACTGACTTGCTGAATACAACAGGAAGCACATGTAAAACCTGACTGTCTCGAATACTTACAAGTTCATACATGTATGAACCGAATTACGAAACAAATACATCTTAAAAATAACATAATTAACAGGAAAAGAAGAATGGCATATTCAGGTAAATGTAAAAATATAAATAAGTTCAAAAGAACAAATATAAGAGTGAAAATGAAAGTTTGATGAGAGTAAAATGAAATAAATGACAAACTCCCTCCAGCAACAAGTTATAAGAGTAAAATGCAACTGCAATAACATCTATTGTAGAACAAAAATAAATAACATAACATAACCTCGAGAACAAACTGGTTCCAGCAACTCATTTCATTCATCACTTCACAAGACAAAGCACCACTAAATTATACGTACCAAGTATATGATTATGATAGAGTTTAGCTGATTTATTGCCTGTAGTGACACGTAACTAATGTATCAGAAACTAAAGGGGGGTTTACACGGTCAAACGGTTCGTCAAACGCGGTTCGACAGACAAGTGTTTGAAGTGATGTTCGAACGTGTGAACGGGGTATGTGGTTGTCGAACACGTTCGACAATAGTGTTCGACAACCAAATACCCCGTTCACACGTTCGAACATCACTTCAAACACTTGTCTGTCGAACCGCGTTCGACGAACCGTTTGACCGTGTAAACCCCCCTTAAGAGATAGTAATACCCGTCAAGGTTGAGGAATGCAATTGCCAAGCAATTGGTACTCTCTGTAATTGGATGAAAGGAAGCGCTGTAAACATTAACGAGGGGAAGGGAACAATAATATAGTTTGAAGAATATTAAAGGCAGTTAATGAGATAAAGTGAAATGCCTAAAAAAGATTAATGGTCCTTCTAAATGTGTGAAGATGAGCAGTTCCTCTTTTCTTTGTACAGCTATTGAGATGGCTTGTTAATTAACCTTTTTAGCTGCTCAGGTATTAGGTAGATATTCCAACCATTTTCCCCAGAGGGAGGGGGGTTTAGAATACTTCCTCCGTGTTCCCCTACGTGTTGTATGAGTCGACTAAGGTGGCATGATGATATACCTTTATAGCTACCTTGGTATTAGGTATTCCAGCCACTTCCCCTTGAGGGAGGGTGGCTAGAATACTTCCTCCGTGTTCCCCTGCCTGACGAAAGTCGAATAAATGGGGAGGCGTGAGGGAACTAGGAATCCCCTCTACTGCAGAGTATCTTGCCATGACTCGACCACCCAAGCAGGGTGGTGTGGTGGAGGAACTAAGGCAGTCCTTTATCCCAAAAGAGCTAATAGGAATGACTGAGGTATGCTTAGCTTCTAGTGAATTTGTGTGGATTGACTCGGCCACCCTCCTTACGAGAGAGATTGTTGCCAATATACATGACTGGGTTATCAGATCTCTTTTGTATGTGTAGGTGTTAGGGTGGTTGGAATATAAAAATCATTTATTTATATAACAGAAATATAAATTTTTTTTGTATGTATTCAAACGTTAGGATAGTAGAAAACAGTACAAGTTTCAATTAATCAGTTATTAAAAGAGCAAAATGACTCCTCAAGAAGATGCCCTCCCTTAACAATTATCCACTTATCAAAATTCTAAGATGATGCAACTTATTCAACTGTCCAGTCTTCATGATGGACCGAGGAAGCACTTACTTTTAAATGTCCTGTCATTAAGATACAAGAAAAATGAGCCACTACTGAAGTTATTAGAATGGTAGCATGAATCACCCCCTTTTAACTGCACAGTTCTTGAGAGGGTATGATGAAGTACGTCTTTTTTCATCTCAAGTAAACTGTCCAATTCTTAAGACGGTATGAAGTAGCACCTCTTTAATCATCCCAACTAAACTGTCCAATTCTTTAGACAAGATGAAGAAGCACCTCTATAAGCATCCCATTTGTACTGTTCAGTCCTAAAGTTGGTATGAAGAAGCACCTCTTAAATCATCCCAACTAAACTGTTCAATCATTTGGACAGCATGATGAACCACCTCTTTAATCATCCCAATTGTACTGTCCAGTTTTAAAGACGGTATGAAGAAGCACTTCTTCAATCATCCCAATTCTACTGCACAGATATTGAGACGGTAGATTTAATCATCCCTTATACTCCATTTGCTAAGATGCAAAAAGGAAACACTTCTGTTAACTGTCTATTCAATACTAATTCACGAAGCATATTTTCTAACTGTCCAGTCAATGAGAATGTAGTTCGAAACACCTGTTACAGCTTTTCCTTTGACGAAATAAGGATCCCGTTTTAACTGGCGACTTCAAATAACAGACAGATGCATCTCCTTTAAATGTTAAGTAATCGAATCGAAGTGTATTACAAATAATGTTAAATAAATAAAAAAAAACTATAAAATATGGAAAATATAAACCAACGAGTAAATTAAGTCTGGAACTCCTACACAAACAGCTCAAGGCTACTAAATATACTGAAAGACTGGAAACTTCTTTACATTGGCATAATAAATAAATTAATATATATATATATATATATATATATATATATATATATATATATATATATATATATATATATATATATACATATATATATACATATATATATATATATATATATATATATATATATTATATATATATATATATATATATATATATATATATATATACATATACATATATATATATATATATATATATATATATATATATATATATATATATATATATATATATATATATATATATATATAAATATATATATATATATATATATCATAATACCCCCT
>JAXCGZ010012904.1:0-10000 GCA_037179515.1 Halocaridina rubra
ATTAATTATCATGTAATAGCCATTTTTGATGGAATAAAGTTTTTGACTTTGACTTTGACTCTCTCTCTCTCTCTCTCTCTCTCTCTCTCTCTCTCTCTCTCTCTCTCTCTCTCTCTCTCTCTCTCTCTCTCTCTCTCTCTCTCTCTCTCTCTCTCTCTCTCCAGAATTTTGCTGCAAGAGTTGCCATAGGGGGGGTGCATAAATATGATCACGTGACTCCCCTCTTTGAGAGATTGGGTTGGCTAAGGATGGACATGAAGTTCATATATAATATCTGTCTTTTAGTTTTTAAAATAAATCATGGAATATTACCGGAATGGCTCTTCTCATTGCCAACAGTTAATCAAGTGCGTATCAATAACGTCAACACCAGATATCAGAATTCTTTTTACGTGCCCAGAACTTCCACTGATATTGGGGCAAGAGCCTTAAATGTAATGGGCCCGAGACTTTGGAACTCTTTACCCGCAAACTTAAGAAGTTGCCAAACATTACCCTCACTTAAATCTCATCTTTTAAATCACCTACTTAATAAGTGATTTTAGTCTCATTATTATCCTCCCATTGGGTAGACGAAGTGTACGTATGCATATTTTAATGTGTAAATTTTTTGATTTTGTGCTTTGCAAATTTCATTTGTTTTATTTTGACATTTTACATTGTAATTTGTAATTAGATTAATTATCATGTAATAGCCATTTTTGATGGAATAAAGTTTTTGACTTTGACTTTGACTTTGACTCTCTCTCTCTCTCTCTCTCTCTCTCTCTCTCTCTCTCTCTCTCTCTCTCTCTCTCTCTCTCTCTCTCTCTCTCTCTCTCTCTCTCTCTCTCTCTCTCTCTCTCTCTCTCTCTCTAATAATGACTTGATTATTAATCAACCACATAATTGCCAGCCTCCAGCTGAAAGAAATATTATCAATAATTTTAGACCGCACCCAATCGATTTAGTCACACTTCTTCTTATCATAAAGAACCTCAAACCAACAAACTCTTGTGGTTCCGATGGGATACAACTTCGCTTCCTAATTGACTCATTGCCAGTTACAGTATTTTTCATTTTAGTCATTGTTAATACATCCATTGTTACAGGCATTTATCCTAACCTCTGGAAGCATCCCTATATCATCCCCGTTTTTAAGAGTGGAGATACTAATAATGTTGAAAATTATAGGCCAATCTCTCTTCTCGGCATTCTGTCTAAAATACTTGAGAAGGTAGTTGCCACCCAGTTAATAAATTTCCTTGAATCAAATTGTCTATTATGTGAAGAACAACACGGTTTTCGGCCTAAACTTTCGACCGAGACGGCCCTACTTAAAATTACTGATAAAATTTATAGTAATATTGAAAATAAGAAAATATCACTTTTATTATTGTTAGATTTGTCTAAAGCATTTGACAGTGTACACCATCAAATTCTAATGAGAAAACTTTCCAAAGTTCATGTTGACTCATTTTGGTTCGAAAATTATCTGAAAGATCGAATTCAATCAGTTCGAATGGGCTCGACTCTCTCTTCTTCTTTAGATATCAGTTTTGGCGTTCCTCAGGGTTCAATTTTGGGTCCTCTGCTTTTCCTAATATATGTTAATGATTTGCCTCAATTTATAAGAGATTGCCTACTTGTTATGTATGCTGATGACACCCAGATTATGCTTACTGGTGACATTGATAGAATTCCTGAAATCTTAAAGAGGGCTGAAGATATATTAAACTGTGCCAAAAGTTATTTTAACAGTAATGGTCTTTTACTGAACGAAAATAAAACTAAATTTGTTATTTTTGGATCAAATCAATACCTGTCCCGCATTCCTGAGAACATCAGTATAAATTTCAACAATGTTTCACTCTTCCCATCTAATAAGGTTAAAAATCTAGGAGTTATTATGGACAGTACCATGACATTTAATTTTCATATCGATGAACTACATAAAAAAGTGAACGGGACCCTTATTTACTTGAACAGAGTCTATGAAAGATTCGAGCCTGATTGTAGGGTAATTGTAGTACAAACATTGATTTTAAGTATTCTCAACTACTGTCTGAGTGTTTGGGGTTCCACGACTAAGACCCAGATGTTACGAGTGAAAAGGCTCCAGAATTTTGCTGCAAGAGTTGCCATAGGGGGGGTGCATAAATATGATCACGTGACTCCCCTCTTTGAGAGATTGGGTTGGCTAAGGATGGACATGAAGTTCATATATAATATCTGTCTTTTAGTTTTTAAAATAAATCATGGAATATTACCGGAATGGCTCTTCTCATTGCCAACAGTTAATCAAGTGCGTATCAATAACGTCAACACCAGATATCAGAATTCTTTTTACGTGCCCAGAACTTCCACTGATATTGGGGCAAGAGCCTTAAATGTAATGGGCCCGAGACTTTGGAACTCTTTACCCGCAAACTTAAGAAGCTGCCAAACATTACCCTCACTTAAATCTCATCTTTTAAATCACCTACTTAATAAGTGATTTTAGTCTCATTATTATCCTCCCATTGGGTAGACGAAGTGTATGTATGCCTATTTTAATGTGTAAATATTTTGATTTTGTGCTTTGCAAATTTCATTTGTTTTATTTTGACATTTTACATTGTAATTTGTAATTAGATTAATTATCATGTAATAGCCATTTTTGATGGAATAAAATTTTTGACTTTGACTTTGACTTTCTCTCTCTCTCTCTCTCTCTCTCTCTCCTCTCTCTCTCTCTCTCTCTCTCTCTCTCTCTCTCTCTCTCTCTCTCTCTCTCTCTCTCTCTCTCTCGTGTTTTCATCAACAACCCTTCCTCAATAACCGATGGTACGAGGGGTCATCGTTATCAGTAACCCCTTTTAAGCTCATTGTAAACACCGATCTCTCTCTCTCTCTCTCTCTCTCTCTCTCTCTCTCTCTCTCTCTCTCTCTCTCTCTCTCTCTCTCTCTCTCTCTCTCTCTCTCTCTCTCTCTCTCTCTCTCTCTCTTAAGAAGTTGCCAAACATTACCCTCACTTAAATCTCATCTTTTAAATCACCTACTTAATAAGTGATTTTAGTCTCATTATTATCCTCCCATTGGGTAAACGAAGTGTATGTATGCATATTTTAATGTGTAAATTTTTTGATTTTGTGCTTTGCAAATTTCATTAGTTTTATTTTGACATTTTACATTGTAATTTGTAATTAGATTAATTATCATGTGTAAATTTTGTGATTTTGTGCTTTGCAAATTTCATTAGTTTTATTTTGACATTTTACATTGCAATTTGTAATTAGATTAATTATCATGTAATAGCCATTTTTGATGGAATAAAGTTTTTGACTTTGACTTTGACTTTGACTCTCTCTCTCTCTCTCTCTCTCTCTCTCTCTCCTCTCTCTCTCTCTCTCTCTCTCTCTCTCTCTCTCTCTCTCTCTCTCTCTCTCTCTCTCTCTCTCGTTTTCATCAACAACCCTTCCTCAATAACCGATGGTACGAGGGGTCATCGTTATCAGTAACCCCTTTTAAGCTCATTGTAAACACCGAAACGATCATTACTTTTAAGGTTGGATGTTTACACTTTTTACACTCTCTGCTGTGCTTTGCAGTACAGCCGTCAGGAATTAATATAGTTCTCAAGTTTATCTCAGACTCAAGTGGTGAAATCAATGTGCTTCATTTGTTGTGGTTGATTTGTGATTACCGGTATTCTAAGTCTAACTCTAAGTTGTTTATGTTGCAGTTTTGTGATTGGCTTCAGAAAACTTGCAAGCAAAACATTTTGAGAATTATATATTTCTGCTGAAATTTGGTACTAATTATATTGCAATCTATTACATTATTCTTAATTAAAGCCTTTAATTAAGAAAAATGTAATAGATTGCAATATAATTAATACCACATTTTCAGCAGAAATATATAATTCTCAAAATGTTTTGCTTGCAAGTTTTCTAAAGCCAATCACAAAACTGCAACATAAACAACTTAATTAGAGTTAGTCTTTAAAGTTAACTTTTTCCTATTATATATTTTGCTCAGCAGGGGAGATCTTATTGCACTAATAATGGCTTCTTCGAGTAAAAAACGCAAGATTTCAGATGAAAACCGGAGTTTTCAAGAGAAATGGACTGAACAATATTTATGCATACAATCAGGGGGGAAAGCATTGTGCCTTGTGTGCCATGAAACCATTTCTGTTTTAAAAGAATATAACATCAAAAGACACTACATCACAAAGCACAAAGAATATGAAAATATGACAGGTGAAGCACGCAAAGAAAAAATATCATTCTTGCAGAAATCTCTGAAAGGACAACAGTCAATGTTTACAAAGAAACTTAAGGAATATGATGCATCTCTCAAAACAAGCTTTTTGATTTATAATAATAAGGTACGGTAGCCTTTCATTTGCTCATTTATAGTAAGGAAAATACTTTTGTTTCAGACAATTCTTATTTTTGTGATCCCAATTTAAATAAAATCAGTAACAAACTAATTATCTATCTTTATTAGTATAATCTCACATAATATGTCTTCGATCGTAGTAAATAGCATGAAATAGTAAGGTTATGTGGCCCTCCATACCAACAGAGTCGTGACTAGTGGCCCTTTGGGAAAAAAGGATGCACACCCCTGATGTACAGTATGTTTGGCCAAAGAAGAAAAAATCTATGATTTATATTGATTTGGAGGAGGATGTTCTTGTAATGTCTTTCTAATACTATTGTAGGTGAAGAGGCCAATGAGCCTGTGAATACTATATATATATATATATATATATATATATATATATATATATATATATATATATATATATATATATATATATATATATATATATATATATATATATATGAAAAGGACGTTGTCTTGTTTTTTACGGAATTTTGTTTTGAGGGGGAGTTGTATATATCTTTCCTGTTAGAGCTTCATCTGAAAAAAAAAGATAAAACAAAAAGATATTCTCAAATTTGTCTTTCTTAGTTTGATTCTTTTTGGGATATCCTGTACAGATAGAAATAAGTTTTCTTCCTCGGAATATTTTTTTTATGGAATATTTTAGGTAGCAGCATATGAGCTCAAGCACGAAAATATGCGTTTATAGAATTGACTTCTTTATATGTACTTAAAAAAAAAGAGATGGAAACATTTCTTTTATGATTCATTCTTTTAGACTTTTTTGCGTGCAACGTTAAAATCATATTTCTTTTCCTCCATTCAGAACTTTTCAACATTGACTAATAGAAATGTCCAACTGCGTTTGGGAGGATTATTAAAGTGTCTTTTTCTGCATGACAGGTTATTGTCATTCGTCGTTTTTCCACTTTTTTTAAATTTAGCTTTAATTTAATTTTTTTTTATTGGATGACCTAGGATTTGTAGTACTTCAAAGAATTGTAAAAATAATCATGAAAAGATAAAAAAAAAATCAGTATTATATATATATATATATATATATATATATATATATATATATATATATATATATATATATATATATATATATATATATATATATATATATATATATATATATATATATATATATATATAAATAATAATAATAATAATAATAATAATAATAATAATAATAATAATAATAACAATAAATTAAAATTGTAAATATAAAATAACTATAAAATTTATTTATTTTAAATATCGTTACGTAAGAATTATTCAGTATGTTTTAATCAGTGATAAGAATAAGCAAAGAACAGTAACTGCAAGACCTTGGGCAACGATAAGTGTGAAAATGAGAATTATGTTACTGAGATTGTAAATGAAAAAAATATCATGTTGCCCACATTGCCCGTCGCGTACCTCTCATGGAAAATAGATACGAAAAGAGAGCAAATATTAAAAATGGCGACAAATTAAGAAATATATAGAGTCAGCGTGGCCACTCTTCTCTCAATTTCAATTGAGAATAAGTTGAGGAATGAGAACAAATCGGAATAGATTTTAAACTGGAATACTTGATTCTCCAGTCATACATACAAAGGATGACAATAGAAACCTCTATAAGTCAGAAATCAGATTATTCCAAATTCCATCACTGCTCTAAGTTCCTGTACTCTTAATTGTACTTTTTCTATTGTACTTTATACAAAAAAAAAGTTATAAATTCTAAAGTTTTCTTTGCTCTAGGTACTGACATAAACCACATGGGAATCTTAAATGTCTTTTAGCTCTCAAGATTTTATAATTGTTATATATATATATATATATATATATATATATATATATATATATATATATATATATATATATATATATATATATATATATATATACACACGAGTGAGTAAAGATGTCCTATTTAATTTGAGAGTGATTTCAGAGGTTACACGAAGACATACATCCTTTCAAGTTTTGTATTTTTCTAACAGACGCTTAAACCTGTCATTATTTTCACAGTATCTATTCCCAGGATAATATGGGTTCGCTTTTTCTCAGTAGCCTCTTGGAGGCTAGTTTTGGTTTTGGCTCAGTTTTATACTCGGATACCTTCTTGATACCAACCCATTGATCCTTGCTAGAGACAGACACAGAGTTGAGGTGGCTTTTTGCCTCAGGGGCAGGACATGAATATTATGAATTGAAGATAATAATAATAATAATAATAGTAATAATAATAATAATAATAGTAATATATATATATATATATATATATATATATATATATATATATATATATATATATATATATATATATATATATATATATATATATATATATATATATATATATATATATATATATATATATATATATATATATATAAATAAATATATATATATATATATATATATATATATATATATATATATATATATATATATATATATATATATATATATATATATATATATATATATATATATATATATATATATATATATATATCGTCAAAGGTTATCATCCCCGAGATGAATATATCTCTGTGGTATATTAGGAGAAAGTTTGAAACTTTTTATATAATGTCTTTTTTTAGTATATTCCAATGCTTTGGCGTAGCTCTTCATCTTCAAATAGAAAATAAAATTTACTCTCAGATTTCTAGTTCCCTTTCTTCTTCTTTAACAAAAATATGGTCTTGCACTTTTTTCTGTCTATTTTTCCTCTTAAAAATACGTAATTTCTGTTATAGATTGGTTCTTGTCCAAGACCGAGTTTTTAAGCTGTTTACTGAGAGGTTACTGCTGTCGCTGGGCACCACAGTGGGGGGGATGGGGCTTGCCCCCGCTGACGTTCTGAGGATGGATGTCGGAACTGAAACCCGGCAAACTTTACCTTGACCTTTACTTATAAGTGTATTCCTATATTTGTAACAGAGTACCCATTGCATAATGGAAATTAAGAATATTATTAATAATAATAATAATAATAATAATAATAATAATAATAATAATAATAATAATAATAATAATTATTATTATTATTATTATTATTATTATTATTATTATTATTATTATTATTATTATTATTATTATTATTATTATTATTATTAAACTCTTTGAGTTTTGAAGATGGAGAAGACGTAGTGGCGGAAGTTCAACAAAAGGCCTTTCCATCGCATGTTGTTGAAGGCAAAGATGATGAGGATGCTGATGAAGAGTCTCATATTCTTACTCTCGTTTGGGATGAATTCATATATTATCCTGGCCTATCATCCCTCTTTATATATATATATATATATATATATATATATATATAATATATATATATATATATATATATATATATATATATATATATATATATATATATATATATATATATATAAAGAAATGTAGATTAATGGTTATAGACTTCCATGCTTTTATTTCGTCTTCTTTAAGGGAAGATACATAGTTCCGATTTTTTTTTAATTATTATGATTATTCTCCTCCTTGAAAGACGTAGAAATTTGGAAATGGAAGTCTATTTATGTCTTCTTGTTTTCAAGAAAATTGGAATATTGGGTAAATAACTTTGTTTCTTCATCTCCTATAGATAAAATCAATTTGAATAAGAGCTTTATTCTTCACCTCTTTTGAAGAAACTTACAAGTTGATCAAGATTTTGTATTGTTCTTATTGTGTTGTGCGCTTTCTTATCTTTGACATAATAAGATACATTTGATCAAAGACGTGTATTCTGTAAAGACAGAATTATATAGGTCAAAGTCTCTCATGGCCCTCTTTAGCTCCATAATCAGTGTCTTATTGTATTATTGTACAAAATCTTAAAGGTTGTCTCGCTCCCAAAAGCTCTCAAGGATAATATGATAAAAGAAAGATGAGAATGCCGGAGATAATCTACGGCCATTTGGGGTGCAGAAATAGGGGGATAATAGAAAGAACTTTCTTTTGGCTTAGAAAGTCTCAGTTTTTTTTCTGTTGTTCCTGCTAAAGATGCTGTTAGTTAGGTCAGCTGTTGTAGACTATGCATATGTTGCACATCCTGTCTTATTTGCATTTATGTCTTTTTCTCTTTGGTTATTTTTTTTTATTGCTCTGTTTTATCTATTCTTGCCCTAAGTGTTATATCGGTGTTGTTGTTGTTGTTTTTTTATGAAACTTGTATAATGCATATTTGGTTTTAAGTTTATATAATTTTCTTCGTTTAACTTCATCAGGTCTTTCGTGATTTAACTTATTAGTTCATTTATATGATATTTATTACACATGGTAACCCTACTTCCACAGCCTTCATGTTGGTCTTTTTTGTTTTAATAGTTTTGCTTCTTTTGAATTTGATTACATTTACATTACCTGCTTTATATTTCAATGTGGTTGCTGCTTTATTTATTAATGCTTTAGCAACTGAGACTTTCATTGCAATATTATTCACATTACTTCTCCTTTTAACTCTTACTACTTATAATCTCTTGCTAGATAAGGTGCCACTAGTGCTACTGCTACTGTTTCTACTAGTAGTATACTGCTGCAATTGGTGATTTTAATACTGTTATTGTCTTATTATATTTGAACTTTTCTCGATTTTTTATTTAAATATTTTTCTACTACACCTGCTATTATTGTTACTTCTGGTGCATTTGTGTAAGAAAAAGTTACTGAGGGAGGGAAATATTTGATCGCTGTTGTTATTATAATTTCCATGGGACAAACACACGCAACCTTTGATGACTTGTAATATTATTAGA
Organism: Halocaridina rubra; assembly: GCA_037179515.1. Taxonomy (NCBI): domain Eukaryota; kingdom Metazoa; phylum Arthropoda; class Malacostraca; order Decapoda; family Atyidae; genus Halocaridina; species Halocaridina rubra. The sequence goes on from JAXCGZ010012904.1 coordinate 9,111, forward strand.
TATCTCACTATTTTATGACTTTTTCAACGTTTCTTTTTTCCATCATCTAAATTTAATTCAATATATAGTGTTTTTAAGATGCTAGTTAACAAAAATGAAATGGGCAGGTAAATAAAAACTGGCGTCCACTCGGAAAAATCATGTCAAAATAATGATAAAGTTATTGTGTTGATGAAAAGATGAAGGGTTTATATATCAGTTTTAGTGACGGGTCGATCGTGAAAAATATTCTGGTACAAAGACTGCAATTTATCATCCAACTCAAAACACGAAGATGAATGACACTCAGCTTTCGTGGATGAACTGGAAATACTTTTAGCCACATGTATTAACCCTTTCTTTCCCATGGATGGCATCGTAAGACATAAAGGTCTTGACAGTGTACACTTCATATCAGTGCATTTTAGATTTAGAGCAGCGGGATGCAACTCTATTGCCAGTCATTTACAGGACTGTAGTGTTTATATTAGGAAGATTTTATACCTTTTTATATGAGACTCAGTGTATATTTGATAGAGTATTTACTGCATTCATATCAATACTTTTTGTTGCATTATTATATTAATTTACTCATAATAGCCGTGCTTATTTATTTCGGTCTTGGAGTGAATATTATTAAAAGATTAAAACTTTAATACTAGAAGTCTCTCTAAGATCCATTGCATATATATTCTATTGCTTACTGTAATGTAAACCAACACCTTCAATTTCTTGAATTATAATATTTATTGACTCGGGGGGGGGGGGGTTGCTGTAGCTCAGTGGTAGAGCTCGCGAGTTGGGAAACAATAAGCTTGACTAATGCAAGTTCACTCACCGCGGGGCATTAGAATGGACATCCAGCATTAATCCCCCTGCTCCAACATGTCTGTCCACTCCATTTCGAATTG